>CAJPVJ010002561.1:0-12785 GCA_905397405.1 Oppiella nova
TGGGGACAGGTATGTCGTTATATCATGCTTGTACTGTACAATCTTATTCAAATATCAGTTTTATTGTATTTTTTGAATTTCAGATTATAGACCACGACTTAACACTAACCGCCTCCACAAGAGGTATCACAATATTTATAACAGATTTATTGTAATTACTGTATAATCCTTAAACTAATATCATATTTAAAACATGAAACACAAGCATCGACTGGCGAGGGGTTGCACTGTTGTCATGAAGAGGCGCGTCGGGCCACTAAAATCCGTCACCCGGCCTGCAAACCCATTCTCATACCACGAGACGACCCATTTTACAGCCAACACAACCATTTCTGCAATAATTTTGTCAGAAATGCAGCCGGGCCTAAATATGACTGCAACCTAGGTATAGCTTCATAAAAATAAATAAATAACTTTTTCTTAATACTTCAAATTTTACATAGGATACAGGGAACAAATTAATACACTGACACATATAATTGATGGGTCAATGGTATATAACAAATCATTTTTACAATTAGTTGAATAATTTGTATTTAATGGTAGGTTTATGGCTCTACAGAAGACAGGGCTAAATTTTTGCGATCTTTTCAACACGGTTTGCATTATTATATGTTATAAATAATAAGAGTCTAAAGCTATTTTTTAATTAAAAGGGAAACTAAGAGTAGATAAAGTGAATGGATATGAATTCCTTCCTTTTGACACTCAAAACAAATCAGATGAATGCGGTATTCCTTCTAATCTTCAGAGACAACGAGGCTATCAATGTTTTGTTGGAGGTCTGACTTTATTCAATATTCAATATGACCCAACTTTACATTTATTATTATATTTTTAATTAAATTATAAATTCAAAATACGTAATCTCTCTCTCTCTCTCTCTCTCTCTTTCTTTCTCTCTCTCTCTCTCTCGCTCTCTCTCTCTCTCTCTCTCTCAATGTTTTTAAATTAATGAAATATTGAAAATTTCAATTTGAAATCTTTAGGTGATGTGAGAGTCAATGAACAAACAGGTTTAACTATGCTCCATAATGTATTACTAAGGTAAATATAATTATATTTATAAAATTCATTACAAACATTGAATGTTACATCTAATTATTATGCCATTTTAATTGCAGAGAACACAATAGAATTGCAAGTGTTTTACAAGAACTAAATCCAGGTTTTGTATATATATCTACTAATATAATACATTACATAAAGTTGTCTAAAATATTTAATTAATAAAAACTAATATAAATGATTATTTAAAGAATGGAGTGACGAATCGGTATATCAGGAAACCAGAAGAATAGTGGCCGCAGAGATTCAGACCATTACTTACAATGAATGGATGCCTTTAATAATAGGTAATATTATATTAATGACTTCATTTCTAAGAAAGGCTAATGTAAGACATCTTTTTTCTAAGTTTAATATCCTACAAACTTAGTAACAAATTGTTAGATAAATAATATTTATGTAGAATCCGACAAAATGTAGCATGAGTCATGTCCTTTTAACTGTTTAATAATAATATGATACAATTAGTGTAGAATTTTGTTGCTATTAAGATTTGAACGCATATTTTGAATATATAAAACTCCAACAAATTAGGCCGAAGTGTTATGAAAGAGTTTAATCTGTTAACGAAACCAAACGGATATACCTATGATTACGACAATCATCTGAATCCCGGAATCTTTAATGAGTTCGCAACTGCTGTCTATAGATTCCATACACTCATTCAGGTTTGAACTCATTTTTGGATTAATTTGATTAAAATTAATTTTCAAATTAATTAACTAGGGTTTATTGAGACTTTTGAATAATGCGGGACAAGTGACACAAACCATTCAACTGAGAAAACATTTCAATAACCCGTCGGCTATGTATAGAAAGGGAGCTTTCGATGAGTTTTTGAACGGATATACAGGAAATCCGACTCAAACTTTTGATCAGTTTTTCACTGAAGACGTAAGTAATGAATTGAAATCATTGCTCTCGTGTTTGCATTGTATTTGATTTATTTTCAGATAACAAACCATTTATTCCAAGAACACAATTCCCGCTTTGGAATGGATTTAATTGCACTCAACATTCAAAGAGGTTTGTCATCTATACTATACAGCTATTCAGTTATACCATGCTCATTTTCATAATAGTGAACTATATCAAATTTCCCAATGAAATGACACGGTATATTAAAAACTATATTATATCATTATTCGTTTACAATGAATTTGTAATGAATTAAGTTACATAAAATTTGATAAACTTTATTATTTTAAAATAAATTTTCATTACAAATGTAGCAAATTTAAACTGAAATAAATTTACTGATAATCACGAAGACATTAAATGAGATGCACTGTAAGGGAAATCCTTTAATCTATGATAACATTTGATGCAATTATACTAAACTTTAGCTATAGAAGTACTCAAAGAATAATGTTTGAAAATGAATTAATAATTAATTGGCTATCGATGTGATGATGATTATCTTATAATTGAGTCTTTTGAATGTCTCTTAAACTGAAAGCCTGAAGCGTTTTATTATTATAACTGTTAGGACGAGATCACGGGCTGCCAAATTAATAATTAATTGGCTATCGATGTGATGATGATTATCTTATAATTGAGTCTTTTGAATGTCTCTTAAACTGAAAGCCTGAAGCGTTTGATTATTATAACTGTTAGGACGAGATCACGGGCTGCCCGGCTATAATGACTTCAGACAAGTATGTGGTTTGCCTCGAGTCCACACATTCAAAGAATTAGATCAAGTGATGCGTCGCGGGTCAGCACAGATCATGGCACAGGTCTATAGGTTTGAGTCACTGTTATCTCAATTTAATACATAATTAAGATGTTTATGAAATTTGTTTAAAGACATGTCGATGATATTGATTTGTTCATTGCTGGCAACCATGAGAGACCACTTCCAGATGCAGTGGTCGGACCCATATTTGCGTGCATTTTGGCAGAACAGGCCCGAAGAAATAAAGGTCTCATTACTCACTATTTAATCTATTCTTTTGAATTATATTATTAATAATACTGTATTTTAGTCGGCGATAGGTTTTGGTTTGAAAACGCAAATATGAAGCACTCATTCAATGAAGGTTTGGCTTCATTTATATAAGAATTTTATAATTTCCAAAACTCACCCGTTTTATAATTTATTGATTATTATTTATTAACTCCAATCAATAGCACAACTAAATGAGATCCGAAAAGCAAGTTTAGCGAGTCTTATATGTGATAATAGCTATCATATTGAAAAAATGCAACCATTGGCTTTCCTACAACCCTTAGAATGGTTTGTATATTGTTTTTAAATATCCTAGGTCATTTGAATATAACAAAAATAATTATTCATACGCAATCATATTTTCTTTTAAAGAGTAAGAAATTATATTATAAAAACTGATAATTACATTTTTCATATTCGTTAAGTTGTTTGTAAATATAATTATCAGTTATTATTCAACTCTATCTTTAAATCATCCGATCGTATGTTACTTACAAATCATTTTAATATCACTATTATAACTCTAAATACTACATCTTATGATAATTTCTATGCAATTTGTATATTTTAATTTACATTTTAATTTATATAAATATTTTATAAATATTTTAATGATTTAAATTGCCATTACTATAACAAAATATTAATATTGATTAGTATAATATATTAATTGTAATTATAATTATGATATATGAATACTTTGGTTTCTAGCTTAGATATTGACAGTATTTTAATTTCTATTATAGTTTTTTTCATATTACAACTTGAAATAGTATTTAATTTAATTACATATTTAATGAATATATCAAAAATTGTTGATAAAAAAATTATTTTATAAAATAGGAACCCTCGAATTGATTGCTCCAAAATCACTCGGATGAATCTGAAATATTGGAAAAATGAGAAAATTTGGTGATTTTTCTCTAACCCAATCAATAAAATATTGAAAATCTTATGTTATTTAATGTGAATGTAAACTGCAAAGAAGTGCTTATAGTCTTATAATATTAAAAATAAAGCATTAATTTTTCTCATAAATACATTTTCTTAAGATTTATTCCCCAAAAATAAGTCATTATTCGGATAACAATAAAGAAAATTAAATATCAAAATTATTTATATTCAATTGTATGAATAATTATCATATATTTTTAAGTATAAAAATTAAATTTAATAAAATTATATAAAAACAGTAAATATAAAGGTATCTTCATTTGTGATAATCAGAGCGAAAAGAAATAACATTTTTGGATAGGATTTCAATCGCAAGATTCAAAGAAAAAGTAATGACACAAATGCTGTGATTTATTGTTGAAGTCATATTCAAGCGTTGATTCGGTGTATAAAATAACATTTTACACAAAAACCTATATATCGTGTAAAGAATAAAGTGATAAATCTTAAGGTCAAGTGATTTGCTTTTGTGCCCAAAAAACATGACAATAATATGTGTTTTCATGTACTGAATATGGGATTCAATGATATGAATGTACAGAACACGGAATCACATAATATTGCATTGGGTTTCACTGGCTGTCGAACACATGAGTGACTTAAGGAGTGGTAAAACTCCTCTTGTTTCAAGACTCATCCCTACAATAACGACAATTAGCACCTGAACCTCCTGTTAGCAATTTGTAGGTCGTCTCTTAGGCGGAGAGTCACCACAAAATCAGGTCATTTATACATAACTGTTGAAATGTCTTTTTGAAATTCAGTGAGACTTTAATTCAGATTATGATAAGCAATGCAATAATCCAATCCATCTTTTTTGCTTTAGTTATTGAAAAATGTTTTCAATTCAATTGATTTTCTAATTTTAAAAATCGGTTAATGATTGTTAAGTGTTGTCAGAAAAATAAATTTGTGTTAAAAAATAAGTTTTTGTGGTTTCAGCTCGATTTGTATTATTAATAATATTAAATGGTTTCAAGTAATTGGGATATCATTGAATGTGAAGCCGTGTAACCCATCATACATTGTAAGACGTGTCAAGTATTTTTGATATTTTAAACAAATTCTTTAATACCTGTGAATCAATTTACTCTTTTAGTCATATAATTTGATTTCTGATAAAATGTTGTGATTTTTAAATTAGATTTTCAAGTTATTAGAGTCTAAAAGTCAGTATTTTTAATACATTGCAGAGAATGAGAATATCTTCATAACCGGATCGAAAGAGGGGACAAATAAGGGAGAGCTAAAGTCGGTCATCCGCTAACACATCAACTCATCCATAGTTCTGTTATTCTTGTATTTTGTTTGAAAAGTTAATTCAAAGTTAATTCTAATGAAATGGGAAAATCTTCAGATAATCTAAAATTATTACTATTATTTGAGCTGTGTCTGTCGTAATGGGATTAAGTGCCAGACGCCAGGGTTGGCGGTCGGCGCTCTACCTAATATTCTACTTGTTTTGGTGCTTCTGTTCAGGTAATTGTTTTTCAATACTTGTATAGCTATTGTTAGCATAACTGTTAGGACTGGTGTTGTGCTGCTATTAAGACATCAAACAGTGTTTGTGTGTCACATCTGATGCTTATTTGTATGCCAACAGGAGATACGCTTAAAATAAGACCCAAAGTATGCAACAATGCATTGGGCGAAGAGGGCACCTGTATGTTCGTATGGGAGTGCATCAAGACTGAGGGCAAGCATTTGGGCACTTGTGTGGACGGCTTCCTCTTCGGCAGTTGTTGTGGACATAACGATACCTTCAATTCAATTGACCAGACAATCGTCCACAACACCCAACACAGTCAACACTCCACTCATACCATATATACTACACATAGCACTCCAAACACACATATCTTTACCAATCATTTCGTTGAGTCCTCCACTCCCAGCTCACTGATGACAACTGGCCAAAGTTGGTCAAGTAGACCAACCACGTATATGACCACTACCAGCACAACCACTAAACCGCCAACCACTACGACATCTAAACCTATACCAATCAAACAGTTTACAAAACCTCCCAAACCGTCGACTACTTCTAATTTCACGGAATCTAATACTATTGAGTCAAACGAAAGCACACAAACACCACCACTCATACCGTCCTCAATTGCAAAGCCCTGGCCTACAGCGCCTAGTCCTATACATTGTAAGTCTCTAAATACCTCAAACTACCTGTCCTATTATTCATTATGTACAATTGACAGCTCAAGTGTGGCCAATCCAATCGAATACACCCCCGAATGTGTTGCATACGTTCAGACCTCCAATATTCTCTATATTCTCCACATATAGACCCCCTTCCCCTTCCAATACCAATAATGTATACATAAGACCCACGTTTAGGCCTCCAATAGCTGTCAGACCAACCAGTATTTATCAGCAAATATATAATACTCGGAGCACAACCACTTCAACGCCTATAAACATAACGGTCCCGCAAACCACTTCCCAACCGATAACTTCTATAATAACCACAACAACAAAGAGCCCTTCGATCACATCGCCGACAACAAGCACTTTAGGCTACGAGACATCCCAAACGAGTGTACCAGTAGTTTCACAAACTTATACTAAACGGCCTTTCCTTTCGAGCAAAGGTATGTGATTATATAAAGTATCCATTTCTCATAATTAGTCAAACATTTTGTGAATACAGTTCAGTGCGGTGTCCCTCAACTCATGCCACAGACTAAAGTGGTTGGCGGCAAGAACTCAGCATTCGGTGCCTGGCCCTGGCAGGTATGCCCACCACTACCACCACTGATTCAACTTTCAATACTCATTGCCAGTACTTGTGTCTCATCCCATCCCTGAATAGGTGTCTGTGAGGCGCACGTCGTTCTTCGGCTTCTCGAGCACTCACAGGTGTGGCGGAGCTATACTTAACAACCAGTGGATCGCAACGGCCGGTCATTGTGTCGATGAGTGAGTCTATTGTCTCTTATTTCCATAAACTGAAGGCCAGTATGTTTTTTTATGACAGTCTACTCTTAACACAAATCCGCATCAGAGTCGGTGAATATGACTTCTCCAGCACTTTGGAGCCGTACCCTCACATCGAGAGAGGGGCTAAGAAAAAGGTTGTGCACCCGCACTACAACTTCTTCACCTACGAGAATGACTTAGCACTCGTCCAATTGGACGAACCCATTGAATTCCAGCCCCACGTGGGGCCCATATGTTTGCCACCCGAGCACATAGACCTATTGGGCAAAAACGCCACTGTCACCGGTTGGGGACGGCTTAGTGAAGGTAACATATTATCTCTCGTTTATACCTTTATTAATACTATCATCATATCATGCTATTCATACACCATTTATACAAACCTGTTGTCAGCTTTTAGTTGCTTTCAATAATCATTAATAACTGATTGCTCCAAATTGAGACTAATTTAAATAAAATTCAAGTTTTTCTTATACATAAAACTTATAGCATCAAAGAATCTCATTTATTTTAATTAAGTTATTGCTAACAAAACAAAACTAAAAAACCATTGCATTTATATTACAAACTAATAATATTTCTAACAAAACTAAATTCAATGTGTCATAAACTCTTCTAATGAATGAATTTTTGTTTATCTGAACTTTTTAAACATTATTTCTCCACATCAATGCATGACTACATTTACTTTGTATCATTCTTTTGATAAATTCATTAATCTTTTAACAAACATTATTATATCATCTTTGAATGGAAAGGAATTTATGTTTTTATAGATTTTATAACAAACACATGATATGAATAAATTACATAGTACTACACTGTAACTTAGTACTGTACTGTATTAGTAATAAAGTGCCAATATTCTATATCTACTGTAGAGTTGATTTACAAATGCAGTACTAAGTTTGAAGTTTATATAATTTAGTGTTAATGACATTTTTAATAATTAAAAAATATTTCTAGTTTAAAGGCTGACAATTGTTCAATAGTTCCTAAATAAGTTATATTAATTTAATGTTCAATAAATATTTCAGTAATATTACAATGAATATTTAATGTTTACAAATAAAATAGCTATTATATATTATATTAGCTAATATTATTGTGGTTACACTGTAAAATGAATAAGATTTCTCTGTGCATATATTTTTGAGTAAATTGAAACAAACATCTTATTTTGAAAGCCAAGAATTTATAAATTATTGACAAATTACTTTCCAAAACAGTCTGTCTATTGACTTCATAGTATTGAGTGATGTAAGTGAAAACATATTGAAGTGTAGACATACAGACATACAGTATATCAGTAAAACAAAATCTAAGGAAGAATGTGTTTATTAAATTGATTTGATATAATTGAAAATAAAGTCAAAACTTGTTTTACTAAAAGTAAATAGATTTAAGATTTCAATTAAGATAGTAATTATATAAATGACTGACAAGTGATATAATCGATGATTAGGTGGAGTTTTGCCAAACAGTCGGAGCCGTGCGGTTCATTCATCGTGAGGGACAGCTCTGACGAGCACTACATCTTCAGCTTAACCTTTAAGTTGAATGGTTTAGTACGACACGTGCGCATCGAACATGACCAGGGTTTGCCTCACATACCATTCCCCTCATTGATACCATCATTCACTGCGATTGTCTCAATCTGTAGGAAACTTCAGTTTCGGTTCCCTCCAGAAGTTCAAAAGCAATACAATCGTCGACTTCATAGAGAACGCTGTCCAGCACTCGAGGAGCGGACGGTTCCTGTTTTTCCTGCACCGGCGACCAGTGATGGGTCCGATGCGCGTCCAACTCCTACACCCCGTCTCGCGCTTCAAACAAATACAATCACTTCAACACATGTGTCGGTCAGTGATAAGTCTATAGGATTTTCTATAGAAACAAGCATTTAATGATAAATTACTTGTATTGTGGCAAAGGTTCGTAATACTGAAGCACGTGCGCCGGGATCTCATCGATGACCTACCGCTGCCTAAAATGCTTAAATGCTACTTAAATACCCCGTATTATTATTCAGAAGAATTAGCGCTTATGAGTGAACAGCAATCAAACACAAACCCAAACCCAAACCCAAACCCAAACACAAACCCACAACACGAGCCAACTTTGCCTCCAAATACTAGTCAATCGGAAACTTAAATATTTACAAAAATATTCATTTTATTTAATTATAAAAATAAAATATAAATATATATTTAAATTGTCATTTCATGTGTTGTCATTCACTATCACTCCACCGGTCAGTATAATAGCTATTAAGAGGTTTGCTCTCGTTGTGGACATCCATTTTGGGAGTCCACACACAAAGTCGTTGATTACCTCCGCTGTAGAGTACGAGTGATCCCCTGTCGAGTCCGGTCACACAGTTGGGTCCCGCCGTGTTGAACGTCCCCTCCCGTGATGTGCACAGACTGTGGACTCTCATACCAGTAGTCAAACTATAGCCCATTATATCATTTCTCATCACTTTTTGTTCACTGGGAGTGAAGACATAGTCATCGGTGGCGAACACTTGGCATCTGAGATAAGAGCTGGTGTTGGGGTTATGTTTGGATGACTTGCTTCGCACTAAAGGGCACTCAAAGTTGATGTCAGAGCGGATCAGATCAGAGCGCATGAAATGCCATGAATTGAGTTTATTGGAGCGACCCTTTCGGCAGTTGTGACTGTAGACCAGAGAGCACTTGACGTCTGTACACTAGCCGAGGTCTCTGTACAGTAGTGAAGGTTGGTGAGCTTGGCTAGATAAGTCTGCGGAATATAGTATCTACACATCTATTGCGGAAGAATCGCCAGCAATAAGACACTCAGAATCGAGAGGTGACCAAACTATACGAGTCATGTGGTGGTTAGCAGTTCCGGTCATTGAACTGCAAGTTATGTTCTGTAAAGAACTGCCTCTTCGGATGTCGATTATCCGTATAGTTGATGCCGAAGAGGCCACTGTTAAACACAATTGTCTTTCAGTAAAGAAATCAATTTGTTGTGTAATCTAATGATTGCCTGCAATACTAGTGGTCAGGTTTGGACTCCAGTCACTCCAATAGAGTTTACAGTTAGGGAACCGATAGTTGTCCACACGTTTCATGGTATTCGTGTCCATAATACTCACCGATTCTGTGCCCGTTATGGCAAACATTCCCGAATCCATGCAATACCTGTGTTACCGGTTTAGACAACAATTATCATTGTCTTCATAGTTATCATGATATGACATACCATTGACAGGCTAAGTGTCAACTGAGGTGAAAGAAGACTTAGTTAACTAAGTTAACTGGCGATAAAACCAGCTGTTAGAGTACCTATAGTTGTGAAGGCAGCAATATTGGTTGATTATTTGACTAGTCTTCATGTGTCAATGAGTGGATCAATAGAAAGTGATTCAGTTATCTTACAATTTATAGTCAGTCGAGTCGATGTCCATATGAGTGATGGTTGTGGTGAATGTGTGCATAAGACTGCACTCCAAGGGGTGACTCTCGAGAACTGATGCCAACACATCCCCATAATTCAGTTATCTTACAATTTATAGTCAGTCGAGTCGATGTCCATATGAGTGATGGTTGTGGTGAATGTGTGCATAAGACTGCACTCCAAGGGGTGACTCTCGAGAACTGATGCCAACACATCCCCATTGGACGACCAGTTGGTGGCCGATAGCTGTCGCCGAAGAAGTGATTGGATCACCGATTGGGATGATGTGCTCATTGGTGATGGCGTTGGTCAGCGACAGTGGCAGTGGCAATGAGCATGGTCATATGGTCATATGGTGGGTAAAGGTGAGCCGGTATGTACTGACTGTCATATCACTAAATGTGAACTTCTTGTGGTAAATGTGAGACAAATGCAAACGTATTGTAATGTAAACAATGATGTAATTTGTGGTGAACTGCGACTGCGCTGTCAATGAGTCAATGCAATGAATATTCTGTTCAATGAATTCATGAATATTTGTGTTCACATTGAATACTAATGTTTTCAATGTAATTGATATGTGGTTTGGATTATATAATAATTATAGCAATAGATTCTGTAGATTACAATAGTGACCATATAATGAATTTATCATATTATGAGTAATAAATAAATTGATTCCGGTATTTCATGATATCATACATTGCAAAAGGGGTACAGTATTCATAAATATAAACATAAGTAACTTAATTAAAGTTTGTTTCAATGAATTGTCAATGTTTGAAATGATTTGTGAAAAGGTGTTGTAATTTGAGTGAACATAACATGGAAACAGTGGCACATATACTGCACAGACATACCATACAGTTATAGACACGAAACCTTGAATTTGATTCATTTTGACATATCTTTCAATAAAATCTCATAAATTACACACAAATATATATGAATTGGCATTAATTATCTTTGAGTGAGATTTCAAAAATGGCTGANTATATTCAAAAACCTCATTAAAGTCTCCAACACGTGGGATGTGATTCTTTCGCGATTTCCCTAATACTTGACCCGAGTTTGAAATAACGACTGCTGTATTCCATAGGATATCGCCATGAGTTTCATCCCTTTCCAGAATTGGTGACACTATTACCATATCATTCATTCTAGCGATCTATCGTTCAAAGTATAAATATTTTCAATATAACTCAATGGTAGTGATGGGGAACTCCTACCTCTTGCAAGAATGTAGTGGTGGGTCCGGTCTCAGCGCTCTCCGCCAACTCAATCCACGGCAACCTCTCGCGGGTGCAGAAGGCGAAGGGCATCGCTGTATACATACAGACATATCATCACTATTTCATCACATTATCACCCATTAAGACATCACTCACTGAAAGCCTCCTGAAAGCAGATGATATTAACCGGCGTTTCTCGCCGGCGTGATTAGTATAGTCGGTGAGCAAACACTTACCGTAGGGAGACGAGCTGATGGCCACGTCAACACCCGTTTTGTTAGAATAAGACTTACTGAGGATAAGACTGTTGAGCAGGTTTCCGGGTTTGTTCGCTTTGGGCGCTGAAGACATACCCTTTAATCTCAAACGACTTTTTCTTTGATATCTCCAACGCTTCCGAAGGAATCTTGAGTTCGCTTTCGGTTACAATCAATGGTTTATAAAAATAAATCATTTTATGAGTCAATTCTTACGTCAATTCCTTGCCATATAAAAGTCGTTTAACTTCTTTGAGTTCTTCTCGTGAGCTAACATTCCTCTGGAGACTGTCTTCAAGTGACACAAACTCTGATTTGTCAGCCATTTTTGAAATCTCACTCAAAGATAATTAATGCCAATTCATATATATTTGTGTGTAATTTATGAGATTTTATTGAAAGATATGTCAAAATGAATCAAATTCAAGGTTTCGTGTCTATAACTGTATGGTATGTCTGTGCAGTATATGTGCCACTGTTTCCATGTTATGTTCACTCAAATTACAACACCTTTTCACAAATCATTTCAAACATTGACAATTCATTGAAACAAACTTTAATTAAGTTACTTATGTTTATATTTATGAATACTGTACCCCTTTTGCAATGTATGATATCATGAAATACCGGAATCAATTTATTTATTACTCATAATATGATAAATTCATTATATGGTCACTATTGTAATCTACAGAATCTATTGCTATAATTATTATATAATCCAAACCACATATCAATTACATTGAAAACATTAGTATTCAATGTGAACACAAATATTCATGAATTCATTGAACAGAATATTCATTGCATTGACTCATTGACAGCGCAGTCGCAGTTCACCACAAATTACATCATTGTTTACATTACAATACGTTTGCATTTGTCTCACATTTACCACAAGAAGTTCACATTTAGTGATATGACAGTCAGTACATACCG
>CAJPVJ010002562.1:0-12782 GCA_905397405.1 Oppiella nova
ATTATGTACAAATGGGGTATCGATGGAAAAGGTTCTGTGGGAATGTCAGACCAGGTTGAGTTACCACAGTTTAAAGTCAAAGGACTTAAGCAATTACAGAAAATTGAATATTTAAGCACAGGTTTGTGAATAACACTTAAATGTGATAATAAATGCTCAATATTTAAGAATTTGGTTATAAATTACAGGCAATTATTCGCGATTAGTTTGTGAGATAGAGTTCGTGCGAAGTATGGGTTACTACTTAATACAGATCTATATTCCCGCCAGTCTTATAGTGATCATTAGTTGGGTGTCATTTTGGTTGCATAGGGTATGACCACCAAACTGTATGTCCATTGCTCTCATTGACATCTAATTGACAGAATGCATCGCCAGCTCGGGTCCAATTGGGAGTGACCACTGTCTTGACGATGACTACATTGATGTCATCGACAAACGCGGCTCTGCCTAAGATTTCTTATATAAAGAGTATTGACGTGTTTTTGGGCACCTGTTTCATCATGGTGTTCGCGGCACTACTAGAATACGCAACGGTTGGCTATATGGGCAAACGGATTGCTATGAGGAAAACCCGTTCACAACAATTGGCTAAAATCGCACACGAAAACAGACAAAAGAGCGCTTTGGAGACCAACTTAGAGCCCCGTTCCTCCATATATCCCATCCAATCGTCGCCATATAACCCGTGTATTCCGAGGCCCAGGAATATAAGCGGAGCTCCGGTTAGTCCTAACAATTTCATGAGTAATTGATTGAAACTTGAAATCTCTTTAAAAGGAAATGCGGTACAGAATGGTTGAGACAAAGACAATGGGCAGACCATCCATTGACTACAACCCTAAGAAAAAGGTGTCGATTGTGGCGACAGAGACTGAGGCCGAGGGCGAGGCGGGCACTCCGAGTACACCCCCACCGCTCGCTCCCATTCCGGGCGCCAGAAATCCAAACACTTTGTGTGGTGTCTGTCCGAGTGATATCGATAAGTATTCACGAATAGTATTTCCGGTTTGCTTTTTGTGCTTCAATCTCATGTATTGGGTTATATATATGCATATAAGCGAATTCCTCAGCGAAGAACTCGTCAAATGATCCGTTCAGACCATTCATCTGATCCGTTCAGACCATTCATCTGATCCGTTCAGACCATTCATCCAATACTACAAACAATCAATCAGTCATTGCATTACATTTCAAATGTTTACTCTATTGGTTAGAATCAATAAAAAGGGTTTTAAAATTTTCTTTATTTGTGTTTAATATTGAAATTAAATATATTTGAAACAAGTATTGAATTCAATGAAAGGTGAGGCCTAACAACAGGGTGCCGGTTGACCGGCCACCTCATCAAATACTATTTCATCTAACGATGTGATTGTCTGCAGGCCTTCCAACTCTTGATTGGAATACTGTTTATTTCCGGGCCGTAACACCACTACAGCTCTGAGTCCGGCACCGATGGCAGCCTTGGCACGGATGGGATCTTCCGTGAAGTACAGGAGGTTTTGTGGGTCTGTTTCCCGTAACTGAGACACAATGACCCGAAAATCTTGAGAGTTGTGACTATAATAGTTGAGATGATTATTCATATATTGGGCTAAATCTCCCTCTTTGGAGGCTCTGAGGAATTGTTTCTGTGCTTCCGGTGCTCCCAAAGCATACGAATAAATCTTAACGAACTGATGAGCTCTCCAATGGTTTAATGCATTCTTCACATCACTAAATGCATGCGTTTTGAGCTGTGATTTACTGTAGCCTTCATTCACAACCATTTGGTAGAGGAAATTCAACTGATACTGTGAGGTATTGTGTTTGTCATCCATTTGCCACAAGATATTGGTTTCCAGAGATTTTAGTACAACATCTTTAGGTTTATTTGATTCCTCAATGAGTGGTATGTCATGTCCAGCACTCCTATCAATCAGCGCCTGTTCTCTTAGTTTGTTAATTACATCAACGATCCGTTTATTTGTAAAATTATTGTTCAAACAATCGGAAACATTATGTCGTAAATATTGTTCATATTCTTGATAGTAATCTTTGGACGCAATCACCCCATAGATGTCTATTATTATATTATTTGGTCGATTTATATGCACCGCATTTGTCGATTTGTTTTTATCACTCATTATATCTCACTATTTGCAACCAATTTGTCAATTACTGTATTTGTATTTTTAATTTTAAATATTTTAAACTATAATTTATTATCTCGAGACTTATATTAATATTTCTATTTCTGTAAAATATGATTGCAAAAGAATTAACCTTTAATTTTGCATGCTTAAGTTATTTGTATAATGTTTCAATATTAATTTTTCTAAATAAACTAACACCAAAATTATGAATTTGTGTGCAATTAATCAATTAATTTTAATTGAATTTTATTTTATTGAAATACACTAAAATAGATTTACCAAGTGTCCAATACATACGTATATAGACAATTTAGGTGCAATAACCAATGTTTATGACCAATGATTGTTAACATTATACAAGTCTTTGACTTTAAAAGCAATTCTTACAAAAATTAATTCAAATAAACCTGAGAAACGAGTCATTAAATTATCAAAAGTTAAAGACTTATTTTAATAAATTGTTTGATTAAAAATGTTTTATTTATTTAAGTTTTACTTATTTATACTTCAGTTCAATGTTCTTTTACTACTTTTTTACTTTCAATTAAATTTTTATATCGTTTAAGGTTTAAGAGATGAATTAATTAGCAATCAATGTCTTGCAGTCAATGAATAAATTAAGATGTTCAAAATACAGTCAGAACTCGTTTGTCTAAATAAATTCAATTTTGGTTAACATTTCACTTTAATGTGAGATAATTTATTTGTATAAATAATATTATTTTCAAATAATATTTACAATTAATTAAAGAAAACATGTTATTGGTTATTGTTATTATATGAACAATAAGTTTCAATTGGTCATTTTATTCTATACAAACGACACATAACTGTATTGATAAAAATGACAGATATACAGCTTTAATATAATCTAATACTCATTAAACGACTCCTAGAATTTCAATGTCATTGATAAAAACTTCTGAGAATTAGATAAAACTTATTCCGAAAAATGTGAAAACTTTTGCTTTTAATATCACACAAACATCACTGTAGTTATAGTTTCTCTAGTATTTGTGGCATAATATTTGTTTAGAATTTGATATAAATTTCTAAACCATCTTTAGTTTTGCAAACAGTCAACACAATTGAAAACAACAATGATTTATAAAACAATTATTTATTTGTCATTTGTTGTCATTCTTTGTCACATCTATTCTACTAATGGATACTTATATCCAATTGAATATCGTCTACCATTAAAAGTAAGAATTATAAATCATATTAAATTATTTAAATTGTATTAAATTGCATAAAAATTAGGGTAACGTACCTGCACCGGGATCACCCTGGCCTTTGCCACAGGTGAGTTTAGAGTTAAGTATTTTGTTGAATACGGTTGTGAACTAATATTAAATTATTTAAATTGTATTAAATTGCATAAAAATTAGGGTAACGTACCTGCACCGGGATCACCCTGGCCTTTGCCACAGGTGAGTTTAGAGTTAAGTATTTTGTTGAATACGGTTGTGAACTAGGTAAATTTGTATTGCCTCAGCAATGGAACCGAACCAACGATGTCCTCACATTAGATCCGAAAGGGTTTCGCTTCGACACAGACATGACTTCATGCGATGTGTTGGTGAACGCAATGAAGAGATACAGAGACTTAATATTTATCGATCAAAGAAGTGTGAAGTCATCGCAACAAACTGTCTTAAAATCAGTGCTCATTGAAGTGAAAAACATAAATGAATGCAATTTCCCGAAACACAACGACGACGAGTCCTATACTATAAACATAACGATCAGCTCTTCAGCGAAGATCACATCCCAAACAGTTTGGGGCGCTCTCAGGGCTTTGGAGACATTCAGTCAATTAGTTTATCAAAACGATATAACAAAAGATATTTTAATCAATGCCACATATATTAATGACTTCCCGCGATATAAGTTCCGGGCCATGCATATGGACACAGCCAGACATTTCGTGCCCAAGAAAGTCATTTTAGCCAATTTGGATGCTATGGCTTATAACAAGTTCAATGTATTTCACTGGCATATCATCGATGACCAGTCCTTCCCATTTGAAAGGTTTGCGTATATTTTGAATTTAACTTTTATAAAATTAAAAGATTTTATTATTATTATAATATTATACTTATTTGACTTATAAAACCATTTATAACAGCAAACGATACCCTGAACTGACCAAAAAGGGCGCGTATTCACCGAAACACGTCTACACACAGAATGACGTGAACGATGTCATTGAGTACTCGAGAATGAGAGGAATCAGAGTTATACCAGAGATTGATTCACCCGGTATTCAATGTTTGATTTTCTAAAATATTTCTTTTAATTCATCAAATATGATCTTTAATCAAATTGAGAGGCAAAAGTCCATTTATATATTGACTAATTTATGAGCACTTACTTGTTAAAAATAGACTTTTAGTAAATATCCTTGGATCTGACTTATAAATAATAAGTTGTAAATTATTTTCATTAAAGGTATCATATCATATTCACAGAAAATATAATTAAATAAAAATAAGTTAATAATTTATAATACATTATAATTATGGAAACTTAGGTCACACTCACGCTATGGCCAGAGCATTTCCCGAACTCTTGACACCATGTTATGGCAAAAAGGATGTGCCCTATACTCCAGATTATCCCCGTTTCTCGGCCTCAGAGCTCTTAAATCCACTAAAAAATCAAACATTTGTTTTCTTGAAAGAACTTTTCAAAGAGTTTCGTCAAGTATTTAAAGACGATTTCGTTCACTTGGGTTTGTATTTGTATTCAATTATTGAACTCAACTTATTATCTATTATTTTACTATTAATTTCTTTTAATAATATTCTTTTGAAACTTTTCAGTAAATTAGTGCACTTTTTCTCTTAAATATTTTTATTGTCTTACTCTAAGAATTTTAAATTACCTCTACGTTATACTTAATACTGTATATACTTAATAGTGATTATAATTATTGGCATAAATAGTGCAAAAACAAACTTTTTCTGAATAATTTTATTCTCGTTTTGAATTTTAATTTAATGCATTTTATTGCTATTCAGTGCACAAACAACACATTACAATACTCTCACTAAATGTAAACAATATACTAATGGACAAATACAGTAGCAACAGTAATTTACGATAGCTTAACAAATATTATCTTATACTATAAATATAATATTATAAATCAGATAAAATAATTTGAGAAATATATAAGTTTATTAAAATTAGAAAATAATAGAGGACTATTTTATACTGTATTACCATAATTTTTTGAGAATATTGCATTACGGTAATATATTGTATAAAATACTAACATATCATTAATTTTAATATACACTTTTATATTTAATAATAATAATATTTTATATATGATTTTTCTGTCAGAAAAATAATGATACATTTATTTAAATGAGTTTAAGTAGTATTTAAGCACTAATAGCATTGATAAAATAGGCAACCAAATTACTGACAAAATGAGTCAAATAAATAGCATTTATTTTGGACACATTTATGATATGACAGGAATGGATGAAGTAAACTACGGCTGTTGGGAATCCAATCCAAATATAGCAAAGTTTATGAAAGACCAACACATGACTCAAGTGCATGAAGTGGAGGAATATTACGTGAAGAAGACATTGGAGAATGTTAAGGATGTCGGCTATAATACGATGCTCTGGCAGGACCCGGTCGATAACGGTGTCAAAGTAGGCATTTTATTATAGACATTCTCACGAAAACCAGCTTCTGTTGAGTAATCAGGGTCGTTCAATTCAAATTTATATTTTAAGTATATTTAAGACATACTTTCTATAAATTCAATAACTTATTCTATAAATAAATTTAGTTAGATTAAAATGAGAGCCATAGTAATTTTACTATTCATAAAATGAAAGCCATTAATAATTATTATTTGACTGACAGCTCGACAAAGAGTCAATTGTAGTGATATGGAAAGACACCAATCTTGACCCTGCTTTAGACCTGTGGCAAAATTATATCGCTAAAATTGCTAAAAATGGTAGGTTTCATCAAAAGTAAGCAAGTATACTTATGTTTAATTGATACAATATGTCTATTTAGGCTACCAAATGGTGTTGTCCGCTTGTTGGTATCTTAATTATATCCAAGAAGTGGAGGAATATTACGTGAAGAAGACATTGGAGAATGTTAAGGATGTCGGCTATAATACGATGCTCTGGCAGGACCCGGTCGATAACGGTGTCAAAGTAGGCATTTTATTATAGACATTCTCACTGAAAACCAGCTTCTGTTCAGTAATCAGGGTCGTTCAATTAAAATTTATATTTTAAGTATATTTAAGACATACTTTCTATAAATTCAATAACTTATTCTATAAATAAATTGAGTTAGATTAAAATTAGAGCCATAACTTATATTCATAAAATGAAAGCCATTAATAATTATTATTTGACTGACAGCTCGACAAAGAGTCAATTGTAGTGATATGGAAAGACACCAATCTTGACCCTGCTTTAGACCTGTGGCAAAATTATATTGCTAAAATTGCTAAAAATGGTAGGTTTCATCAAAAGTAAGCAAGTATACTTATGTTTAATTGATACAATATGTCTATTTAGGCTACCAAATGGTGTTGTCCGCTTGTTGGTATCTTAATTATATCCAAGCTAAAATTGCTAAAAATGGTAGGTTTCATCAAAAGTAAGCAAGTATACTTATGTTTAATTGATACAATATGTCTATTTAGGCTACCAAATGGTGTTGTCCGCTTGTTGGTATCTTAATTATATCCAAACTCCATATCCTGATAAAGATTGGGAAAAATATTATTTGTGTGATCCAAGACATTTTAATGGTAACATAAATAACATTATTATAAACTTATTAAATAGATTAGGCTTTTGAAATAACATTTAGTTTGATTTTGTTTTGATTTACTTTAACTTAAAGGCACTGAAAGTGAAAAAGATTTAGTGATTGGAGGGGAAGTGTGTATGTGGTCTGAGTTCGTTGACGGCACTAATATATTGTCCCGTTTATGGTATACATAAACTATATTTTGAATTAAACATACATTTTGAACAAACTATTAGTTAATTGTATTTTAACGACCAAAAGGCCGAGAGCTTCGAGTGCTGCCGAAAGGCTGTGGAGTAACAGCAATGACACGCAGGACGTGGACACCGCCCGACTCCGACTCGATCAGCACCGGTGCCGACTCCTCAGGAGAGGAATACCTGCCGCACCTATACTTAATGGATACTGTGGTGACTATGAATGGGAAATGAATAATCAAGAAAAGTTGATTGATTTGGGCGATAGGGTTAGACTTTGAATCTGATCATTATGTACTAATTGAAGTTGAATAAAGTTTTTGTGCATTCAATTTTGTTTTTAACATTGTCAAATTAATGTATATTAATCTACTTGTAATTTAAAAACTTTCATGAATATATGGTATAAAACAATTGCATCAATCTATATATTTTATACTGTAATGACATTAGATTGTACGAAAAAATACAGCAATTATTTGTTGTAAATTACAATTCATTAGTTTCATGGGATCTTCACACAAATAAATGACTATCGATATATTGACATTATGTGTGTCTAAATCTTTTCATTGTATTAGATTTTTAGCGAAACTTATACTATGTTTAAGATCATTAATACTGTAGAGATGGCAATCAGATAATATGCTAATGTTTTCACTCCATAATATTGTCACTTCAAGCAAATTAAGTGCATTTGATGTGATCCTCAGGAGAGGAATACCTGCCGCACCTATACTTAATGGATACTGTGGTGACTATGAATGGGAAATGAATAATCAAGAAAAGTTGATTGATTTGGGCGATAGGGTTAGACTTTGAATCTGATCATTGCTCCAATTATGTACTAATTGAAGTTGAATAAAGTTTTTGTGCATTCAATTTTGTTTTTAACATTGTCAAATTAAGGTCTATTAATCTACTTGTAATTTTAAAACTTTCATGAATATATGGTATAAAACAATTGCATCAATCTATATATTTGATACTGTAATGACTTTAGATTGTAGGAAAAAACACAGCAATTATTTGTTGTAAATTACAATTCATTAGTTTCATGGGATCTTCACACAAATAAATTACTATCGATATATTGACATTATGTGTGTCTAAATCTTTTCATTGTAGATTTTTAGCGAAACTTATACTATGTTTAAGATCATTAATACTGTAGAGATGGCAATCAGATAATATGCTAATGTTTTCACTCCATAATATTGTCACTTCAAGCAAATTAAGTGCATTTGATGTGACTATTAGTACACATTTCAATATAATTATTACCGAAATCTGGTTTATTTGTGATATTTATATTTACCTTAGAAAGAGTTCATAATTCCCAAACTTTGTGTAAATTTTATGTGAAATACTGGTCTGAAAACAGAGAAGCGTAACAAATAACTCACAAATACCTGTCGATCTCATACGATATGTCTTTCATAATCAGCTAATTTCAAAGTCAAGTTTAGAGCAGTTTTACTCTTTTGAGTATTCATTCACTTTTCAGTTGTGCTCCTTTTCGACACTTCAATACTTTTCAAACTACAGTATATTTTAGATATGTTTAGTAAGTATTAAGTATATATAGTTTTATGCTTATTCTGACCATTGGTTCAATACATAACTTAATGCATGAAAACTTTATTTTATGAATTTAGAAATAACAAAACGAAATCTAATTCGTGCCTCACTTTAATAAGTATTAAGTATATATAGTTTTATGCTTATTCTGACCATTGGTTCAATACATAACTTAATGCATCAAAACTTTATTTTATGAATTTAGAAATAACAAAACGAAATCTAATTCGTGCTTCACTTTACATATGCTTTTTCATCATATGTTTGCTATACTCTCCGGTGTTTGGCCTCTTCGGCACCAAGACTCACATCCACGTCCATAGAGACAGAGATAGGGATAGACTTAGAGACCGATTCTTTAGGAGCAGAGATCAAAGACTTTATGATGCGAGAGATGATGACAGGTGTTGCTGCAAATGCTGTCACGATGACAGACACCACAATCGTCAATCACTTTGGTGAATAGGATTACAATTAACATGATTTTGTGAATAACATTTTTATTATTTTCACGATTAATTACAAAACTATATATTTATGTGTTTCTAATATATCTGATTTCAGGCTTCAAAAGACTGTCTATTCTTATCCCAAAACTCAAATTAACATGATTTTGTGAATAACATTTTTATTATTTTCACGATTAATTACAAAACTATATATTTATTTGTTTCTAATATATCTGATTTCAGGCTTCAAAAGACTGTCTATTCTTATCCCAAAACTCATCCAACGGCTCATTCCATGATTTATCCACATTTTTGGTAATAATAATAACACACTTTTGGCTCACTTTTCAGTATTTATGACCATAATTCCAATATATTTATATATATTATAATATTTTGTAAATATAAATATAAGGAATTTACATTTCTATCAAGAATACCAATAAGTTCAAGTATGTTTCATTTGATATTTTTAAAAGTATTTGATTTTGTAAAGTTTAGTAAATAAATTAATAAAATGTTTAATAATTTAAAAATTAATGAATACCTGTATGTAAAATATCAGGAATTACTTGATATAACTAATTAATATAACTATAAATTAGATTTTATTAATAACTTGTTTTATATAATACTTACAAGCCTTGTGATTTTATCTGTTCACTTACATTCAAATTATTAATTTTGTTTAAACTGCAAAGCCAAATTATTTTTTAATTACTAATGAAAATTATTTAAATTACTTAACTTTGTTCACTTTTGAAAAATACCATTGTAATGAATGCAATATTATTTCTAATAATGTACTATATTGTCCGTAGTAATAACTTTTGTAATGTAAACAATACATAGTATAATTTTTAATAGATTTATATACATTTCATATAGTCTAATCTTTATATTAATCGATGTTAATAATTTTCAATAAATCAATTTTAATAAAATCATTTTAAATTATTTATTTGTTTTAAATATTTTCTTCAATTTATCAATATAGTGTATTGTATTATTCAAAGTTAAACAATAAGGATAATAGCAAAATATTATACAATATATCAGTCCAAAGTTTTATAAATAGAGTTTTTTTAAACAGGTTAATGAGCTTAATCACACGTGTATCTCATTATTTGCAATTTGATTGACATGACTGGTGCTGTCATTTATAAGTAATCAAAAATATTGTATATCACGTACAGTATTTGATGAGCTGTTGTAGTTATCATTACATTGAAATAAATGACAATTATTGATATTTAATACATTTTTAAATAAAGCAAATAATTAAAGAACGAAAATTAATAATTTATTATTTGATTTTCAGTATAAAATAAATTAACTTTTAAAATTTGATTAAATGTATTTGCTAAAAATAATTTATCATTCCAATTCATATTTTAAAGAGTATTTGAATTTATAATTTTGAAAAATAAATCTTTATTTTGAGAATACAAACAATAATATTAAAAGTGGTAATAGTTGGACTAATTTATCAAGTATATTAGATCTAGAAGTATTTTTTTGTGTGATATCACTGAGAAAGACACAAATTTTTAAAAATTTACATCTAATTTAAAAATTATAGATCGAATTGATAAAATTATTATTTTTGTTTGTAAAGTAATTTTATATTTAATCAAAATAATAATTAAATTTATATACTTTAAGGAACTTTAAGCTCTAAACCTCTCAAAATTAATCATTAATTTGATTGTTCTATAAATTGAATAAAATTTTTCAATATAGAAATTTGAACCTAAATTATACAGAAATAAATAGTGAAATGTTTTTCGGTGTAAATTTATTTATTTTTAAAATTTATCAACAGACTGTTAAATGCAACATAAGTAAGTTAGCATAAATTTAAATAATTAATTTAACAAACATTGTCTACCGGTAATTGACATTTACAATTTTAATTAAATATAAAATATATAATTTGCAGAAAAGATAAAAGAGTTGAAAATAGTTGACAAGAATTCGATGGTTTAGACGATTGATATATAGGGCAGAGAAGTGATTGCAATACTTCCTCAATGTCTGAGCCGTTGATTATATTGGAAGTGGAAGTGAATGAATGGAGTGAATAGACAGTAGTGTTCCGTCGGGTAAACCAATTCTCAATTCATTATCTAATATATAACTTAATGCTTAGTGAACTTATACTAGTATTAAGAGTAAACAATTGTTAAACACACAGAAAATTAATTAAAAATACTAATAATATGTCATTAAGTCATTGATTGAACTAAACTTCCTTAAAGTGTATTACAAAACATGTGTATAATTTGGTTGACAATCAGGAAATCTATGGCATCCCTAATAGTTATGAGCGCTAAGAGCAGTATATATTGTCGCCAATCACTTGTGTCAAGACATTCAGAGGTACTCAACGCTAAACTTATGGTTAATTATTAACTATTATTAGATGTAATGAAAAGTAAAAGAGCTTTTGAAGGCCAGTAAATGTTTGTGACCTACTCTACAAACTATAGGATACATACGGTATGACTGAAATGCAAGTGAGAGCCACTAAATCTAGTGGCGGAGACTTTACACACCTATAGACCTGTTATGATAAGCCTCAGGCATACCCTTACTATACCTTTCAATGCTTGAAACTCTTATATAATACTCATTTCAAGCAATACTTAACTTTAGTTAACTTGTGATTGGAATCGCATTTAAGACA
Source organism: Oppiella nova (assembly GCA_905397405.1). Classification (NCBI taxonomy): domain Eukaryota; kingdom Metazoa; phylum Arthropoda; class Arachnida; order Sarcoptiformes; family Oppiidae; genus Oppiella; species Oppiella nova. Next base: position 11,864 of record CAJPVJ010002562.1, read on the forward strand.
AATCATTGAAAAATGTTTTTAATATTACAATTGATTGGTTTAAGTGGTGTAGTGTTGGGACAGTTCTATAGCGGGCACCCGATGTCTGCCAGTCCCGGTGGACACTCGCCCTTCAGTTCCGGTCAGTTATTACTACTTCTATATAAGAGTTCAAACTTTTAAAAGTGATAATATTATAGACTTTGAAATCAAATCACAGATTCCGGTGACAGCGAAACGCTTCCCATAAGTCAAGAAGAGTTGGCACAACTCATGGCTCAGTCATTGGCGAGCAGTTCGCCGCCACCAATACCAGCTGTGTTGGTCTTACTTCCGTTGCTACTAAAGCCGCGATTAAAACTACCGCTCCTGCCGCGTCTTCTCCTTGTAGGCCGGGGTGTAGTTGGGCTTCTCGTTCTCCCTGTCATCGGCCAACAGGACAACAACGAGGGCTCACATTATCAACAACCGGAAGGACAGGAAGGACCGGAAGAACAACACGAACCACAACAACCAAACAGTGGCGGATATGAGAACTCTGCCCCCGGCTATCAACAAGAAGGGGAACAGTACCAAAGCGGACAATACCCCGATTCGCACAGTAGTTCCTATGGTGAGGAAAATGAAGGCCGACATCAAGAACCACAACCCGGTGCTTACGGAGGCAATAGAAACATTCAATACAAACACAATTCTGATGCCGAGTCTTATGCACCACAAAGAGGCCGACTAAGAGGACATCAAACGGAAGCGGGAAATAAAGAATACGCCGATGCGGTCGGTTCCATGAATCCTCACTATCAAGACAATCAGGGCTCCAGTTATTCTGGTCCGGGATCTGGGTATTCAAACCCTGGAAGTGAATCTTACAGATCCTATGACTTTAGGAGTTCTCCGAGAAGTAAAAGTTACAGGAATTGAGAATTTCATAAAAAGTAAT
>CAJPVJ010002563.1:0-12776 GCA_905397405.1 Oppiella nova
TGTCAGCCAAACGGCCAACAAAATACCGGCCGAACAGTTGGCCCAACAGATCATTGATTACGCAAAGGAGTTGGAAATGATTGTCTGATTTGTATCGAAATTCTGTAGTTTTTAATTTATATTCAATAATTAAAATTCGAAAACATTTTTTGTATTTAAAAGTATTTTATTAACCATTTCTTTCAAAATAGATTAATAGATGAATAGATGTTCACAACTATTGTATTAAATTTTGATAAAAATATTGCTTTAAGTATTTCTGACAGTAAAATAAGCATTGAAGCATTTATTGACAAACAAATGCCGTAGTATTTGCTGAAACTGACATTTCATAAGTTAGAATCGTTATTACCGTAATCATAATTATAATTAACCCAGTTGACTATCGGTCCCTTAATTGAATTAACTTATTGGACGCCATTTAGCACTAAATGCGACCTAACAGTGACTGAAAATACCATTTGTAAAAGTATCTATAATGGAGTAAAAATTGAATATGAATTACCGGTAATAAATAAAATACAAATATATTCTTTAAAAAAATATCAACAAAATAGATGAGAATTCAGACGATAGACGTGTGGAGAGACATGTCGTTCCGAGAGGCAGGTCGTGAGGACTCTTTGGAGTCATTGTATTCATTGTGACTATAGTTTAAGTCTTTTAGAACGAGAATATTCTAGTCTTCAATTGAAAACAAATGAATTTATTAAGAATAACGACGAGCTCTTGAATAACACACAAAAGTTAAGTCAAGAGATGGAATCGTTGAGAGAACAGGCATTTAATAAAGACATGGAAATTGAGTCTTTGAAAGATGTTTTGTCGAAATTAAAAGAGACGAATGTCTTCCGCGAAGACCAAATTGATCACAAAACGATAAATTGATTTCTTTGGAAACGGAAACAAAACACTTGAGACTGAATGCGAAGACGCCGTCCGCCACAGACTTAAAGCTCAACAGAATTAGAAGTATTGACCAAATATTATAAGGAAAAGGAGATAGAATTGGGTAAAGAAATAGGTGTTCAGCACATCCATTGGCGCCTAAAGGAAGAGGACGTCAACTCAATGACCACTCAATTGGATGCCGCCTTAGAAGTCAATTGGACTCATTCTCTCCACTATCTCATGGGTCCACTAATTCGCCGCATTTGAACCAATCATGTAATATGTATTCGCAACCAAATAGAACCCATTGCCGCAAATGAATCCAATGTCGATGTCGAGTACACTACACAATTCAATGGCCAATCACATGCACACATCCGTGAAATCCGTTAATATGATGTGAGAGGTGTCCCATTGAGTGCAACCGAACGGCAATACATCCAATACATCCAACTTAAACTATAGTCACAATGAATACAATGACTCCAAAGAGTCCTCACGACCTGCCTCTCGGAACGACATGTCTCTCCACACGTCTATCGTCTGAATTCTCATCTATTTTGTTGATATTTTTTTAAAAAATATTATAAGGAAAAGGAGATAGAATTGGGTAAAGAAATAGGTGTTCAACACATCCATCGGCGCCTAAAGGAAGAGGACGTGAACTCAATGACCACTCAATTGGATGCCGTCGAAGAGGAAAACGCGTCGCTTAGAAGCCAATTGCAGTCAATGAAGAGAGAGATCACCGAAACTGAAAGCAAATATAAAAAGCAAATCACTTTATTGGAGAAACAGGTGCGAGAATTGGATCCTCGGCCGCACTGCCGAGCGATCACTCGATGAGTCCAAGGCAGAGGTCCACTAATTCGCCGCATTTGAACCAATCATATAATATGTATTCGCAACCAAATAGTCAGTACTCGAACCCATTGCCGCAAATGAATCCAATGTCGATGTCGAGTCCAACACACAATTCAGTGGCCAATCACATGCACCCATCCGTGCAATCCGTTAATATGATGTCAGAGGTGTCCCATTGGGTGCAACCGAACGGTAATACATCCAACACTTAAACTATAGTCACAATGAATACAATGACTCCGAAGAGTCCTCACGATTTGCCTCTCGGAACGACACGTCTCTCCACACGTCTATCGTCTGAATTCTCATCTATTTTGTTGATATCTTTTTTAAAGAATATATTTGTATTTTATTTATTACCGGTAATTCATATTCAATTTTTACTCCATTGTAGATACTTTTACAAATGCTATGTTCAGTCACTGTTAGGTCGCATTTAGTGCTAAATGGCGTCCAATAAGTTAATTCAATTAAGGGGCCGATAGTCAACTGGGTTAATTATAATTATTATTACGGTAATAACGATTCTAACTTATGAAATGTCAGTTTCAGCAAATACTACGGCATTTGTGTGTCAATAAATGCTTCAATGCTTATTTTACTGTAAGAAATACTTAAAGCAATATTGTTATCAAAATTTAATACAATAGTTGTGAACATCTATTCATCTATTAATCTATTTTGAAAGAAATGGTTAATCAAATACTTTTAAATACAAAAAATGTTTTAATCATTGAATATAAATTAAAAACTACAGAATTTCGATACAAATCAGACAATCATTTCCAACTCCTTTGCGTAATCAATGATCTGTTGGGCCAACTGTTCGGCCGGTATTTTGTTGGCCGTTTGGCTGACAGTCTTGACGGCCGGGAAGTGGAGGACAGAGCCGTTGATATTCCAGTTGCGTTTGCGGCGTTTGAGAACATTAACATTCCGCAACAGCTTCTTATCCTCAGCGAAAGGGAGGAGTTGCGGCTACACAACCATGCGGAAGAGTTAGCAGGCGCCGATCTCTTCGCGAATTGTGTCCAAAAGGATGTCTATAAAGTAGGTGTAGGTCTGGGAGGGAACGTTGCCTTTGGAGAGAAACACTTTATTATAAGAGCCTTCCATTAAGTACTGCTCCAAAGACACCGGATGTCGGATATAGACGTTGTTTTGGATCTCTTTTGCCGGAAGTAATTCCAACTCCTATTCAGATGTCGGGATCAGATATCATGTGATATTACAGTCACTGTTATTCATACCGTATGGAAGTCTGCGACTCTGTTCTGAGACAATAGACACAAGAGGTTGAGTCCAAGCAATTGGTATTTAAAGGCCGATTCCGGCAGATGTGAGCTATTAGTCCAACAAATCAATTAGTGGTCAACCAATCACTCCATTCACGTGACACTCACTTATAGTCGAAGTAATAGGTCTTCAATTGAGCCAAATATCGGTCAAACGATGGGATGTCGTGTTGGGCGACGCTATACAGGGCTCCGATCTCCAGCACATCCCTCGAGATAATGAGCTCTTTGTTGGCCACCGTCTCATGGGTTGGAAGAAACGATAGGCCCGTCAAAGACACCTTCAATTGAGTCAATAGTTGTCCGCATTTATCCATATTTGGTCGCTTCTGGTGCCACTCCTTCTTCAGCAACTCATAGAGAGCTGTCGTGTCTGTCATCGCATTCTTCGACATCTCTTCTACCACTCAATCACTTCGTTGTCTTCAGTTATAAACCAAATGTGGATTCAATTGAAAACTCAATCAAATGATTGTATTTTCTATCAGTTGTTGACAATTCAGTCAACTCTTATCTGTCAATTTGTGTCTTTATGTTAGTATGACTGCATTCAACAGTACAATATCCTATGATATAAAAGGGTCTAATCTATCGGTTGTGTGTAATGTGTTTGTGTGCCAGTAATAGGCAATGATTTGCAAAAATGCAAACTTTGAGACACAAACTCATTGCAAGTGTGAGGCGAACACAACGACCTCTGGGGTCATCACAACTAATGCAGTACTACTTGTAAGCCACAGAATATTCTTGAAAATTTTTGTTTGTAAGTGAACTCAATTGAGAACATTTATAAATACAAAATATTTAGCATTCATTTTAAAAATAATAGTTAATTGTCATTATTCTCATTAATATTGTCATTTGCGAAAAGTTTCAAAAATATTTAATTATGGAATATTCTATTCATAACCTATTATAACGGGAATTAAAGAATATTCTATTCAATTTATATATATATACGGTAATTGTTAATAATGTTATAAGTTATATGATTATTAACTGATTGTTAACTAGAAATAAAACCAACTTTGAAATAAATTATGAATGAATTTAAAGCGAATAAAAATAACTTTATTTCACAACAAATCACTTTTTCTCGGTGTCTTGTAATTGATGCTCAAACTCATCGCTTAAAAGTTTATTTGGATCCATGTTTTCCATGTCCTCATCAATAGTTTTATGTCCACCACTTTTATCTCCTTTAGACTGATCCCGGGTCTCCTGTGTGGGCACAACCATAAACTTCAACGTATTATCGCTTTTAATCTTCTTTTGATTTAATTTCGCGAATCCTTTCATTTGAGATTATGTCCACCACTTTTATCTCCTTTAGACTGATCCCGGGTCTCCTGTGTGGGCACAACCATAAACTTCAACGTATTATCGCTTTTAATCTTCTTTTGATTTAATTTCGCGAATCCTTTCATTTGAGTCTCAAATGTATTATAAATTTTCTCCTTTTATTCAAAAAAGTCAAAAGTTATCAAAACTCAAAGACACGTCGATATGAATAATAAATACCAGACTCTTGTGGTCCTGTCGAGGATTTGTCACTTGTATGGAGATCTGATGGCCTCTCGAAAGCCATCGTTTAATTGAATTAATTTTTGTCATCAAATCGTTTTCATCGAGTTTTGTGGATAAGACTAAACGTTTGAGTTCTTTGGCACTCTTGGACTCATGCTTGTGGTCACCGTTACTATCATCAGGTATTAAATGATCATCACTCATCTGATCCTCCATTTGCGCCAAATGTCTGTTTGAAACCAATCGAAACACTTTGTATTTGAAGTTAGTCTCGGGTTTGTCTTCAATGAGATTGAGTTTCAACTTTTTGGCCAAAAGTTTGGATTCATTGAAGGACTTGACGCCTAAGAACACAGGCGAAACCAGGAAGTTTCACTAGGAGTGAAAGCTGTTGAGGAAGAGCAGAAACCAGAGTTTCGAGAAGTGTAGACTTACTGAGGTAGCGAGTGTTGTTGGTGAAGACCTCCGTTAGGATAACAATGCATACAGTCTTCGCACAACACTTCTCGTTATAATTGACATAATTTTATGTAATATACAAATAATTTGCAAACATTTCAATCACTTTCAAAATAATGAAAAACTTTTAAATCATTTGTTTATTTAAATCGCATTCAAGTTAGACTTGTTTACAAACAAAGTTCACTCATATATTGAGTTACTTTCAAATGGGAGGGAAATTATAGGGTTTGTCATATCATTTGACAGTAAAAGTACAGATATTTAGCAAATAGGGGCACAAATTATTAGTGTTAATAGTAATGCTATTTATGAGTAGATGTTGTCATCGGTGACACGATTTGTTGTTTTGTAAACAAAATATCGCCGAAAGAGGTGTTGAATGGATGACACCAACTGTCAAACCATGTGTCCGCTTTGGTCCTTCAAAGTGATCCTCACTTTCGACAACTCCTTCTCGTCTTTGGTCTCAAAGCTCTTCACATCTGAATGACTCCATCGCTCACAACAACCACTTCTGGAGGCAATCCTATTGAATGCATACAGTCTTCGCACAACACTTCTCGTTATAATTGACATAATTTTATATACAAATCATTTGCAAACATTTAAATCACTTTAAAAATAGTGAAAAAACTTTTAAATCATTTGTTTATTTAAATCGCATTCAAGTCAGTCTTGTTTACAAATAAACTTCACTCATATATTAAGTTACTTTCAAATGGCAGGGAAGTTATAGGGTTTGTCATATCATTTGACAGTAAAAGTACAGATATTTAGCAAATAGGGGTACAAATTATTAGTGTTAATAGTAATGCTATTTATGAGTAGATGTTGTCATCGGTGACACGATTTGTTGTTTTGTAAACAAAATATCGCCGAAAGAGGTGTTGAATGGATGACACCAACTGTCAAACCATCGCTATGTCTGTCACCACTGATTGTGTTAAGTGTGAGATAACTCCTCCTAAAAGAGTGGTTCACTTCAGTGATGGTGTTGTCGAGGAATACGAGTCTAGCGAGGAGGAGGACACGACCTCAACGGCGAAGACATCACAAACTGATTCCAACCAACAATTGATTTCCGTATTTATATTCACACGATATGACAAATTGAACCACAATTTGATTGAATCTAATTATCTTAAGAGTTGGCCCACCATTTCATCTGTCAAGAGGTCTGTGCTATGGTTTGGGACACAGAGTCTCAAAGTTTGTGATTATTTGGGCGAAAATTTGGCCCATTTTTTGGGCATAACTTCTCCGAAATATGAATCAGAAATCGATGAATACATGAGACGTATGGCTGAACAAGAGATGCACCGCAAGAGACAATTGCAAGAGTTTTCCGGTTGGAGTCCATCCGATGCCACCAAAACTGACATCAATTGTGTGGACACTAAAGACATCCCCAGAAGTAGTTTGGATTTAGAGAAACAAAGATATTAATCAAAACTGACATCAATTGCTGTTATTATATATTCGCAACAATTTATCGTTTAATATATAATTTTTTATTTGCTTTACTTTTACAGTATTTCTATGAAATGTTAAAATAAAAATCTCATTTAAAATATAATAATAATTACCGGTAGTGATGACTGAACTTGTATTTTAACACAATCTTGATAAATTAAAAGCTTAAAATATACTGGTAAAGGTATTATCTGTAAATTGATTTGAAATTATATAACCTTACAAATAAGTTTTAATTATAGCAATTATTATTACAGCACAAGTAATCATAAAACATTTTGGACTTACGGTAATACCTCACAGTTACAGGTACAGGATAATTTTGTAAACCATAAGATAAAAGAATAGTACAGTATACTACTGTATATGATGTGTGATTTGAATAAATTGATACTTTTTATGAGATAATATTTTTTTTATTCAATTTAATATTAAAAATTCTGATAATTACAATTTTGTAATTAAGGCATAAATGTTACATAAGATTTAATAAATAATAAAAATATAATTTATAATTACAATGTAATAAATTAATTTTTCAAAGATTTAATTGATTAGATTTTTGGATGCATTTGTCATTTCTGACAATTCAATGAACGAACCAATTGTTTTGCTCTCAATCTTTAGTTTTTCCTCAATCTATACAAAAGACCAACACTTTTATCAGTTTATGTAATCACAGAATAGATAATCATTAAAATAATCGCTAAAATAACCTGTTTTCCAAACTCTTGGACGTCATAATAGATCTGAAGTCGAATCTTGTCGTCATCCGACATATTATTCAGATTATTCTTCGACTGATTGTTTTGAATCCCTATTTTAGCCTTTTTTAGTCTTTTAAGACTGTCTTCAATCTTCTGAACGGAAGTCAATACTTCTGAAGTGAATTGTTTAAAATGAGATGTGATTTCATTCAACACATGTCGCGTCCATTCACTGTTCCAGAGCTGTGTCTCACTGGATGTAATGGATGCCAACAAATCGATGCAATGGTTGATATAATTGGACGCTTTAGTGGGCACTTCTTTGTTGGTCTTCCTGTAAAGTCGCGGCACATCATTCACTTGTCTCAGTATTAGATCGCATTGTTTCACAAGACATGACTCCATAAGTGACACAATATTTAATAAACCCTTGGATTCAAGCGATTGTATCGACTCATCAAATGATTGCCTCAATTCGTCGCTATTTACTTGAATTGGTTTCAAATCAATGATATTCGTTGTGAAGAATTGTTTCGATTCATTCACAAAATACTTGCAGTCATTGATGAGAGTTCCCAACAGATGTGTGGCATTTGAGAGCCGACTGTTTGGTGCTTCAAATCCCGTTGTCTTAATGTCCGACTCATTGAGGTTTTGTAACCAAAACGAGTAACGACTCAACAATTGGACCGTAATTTTCCAGAAGGAGGCGAACAGAACCCCGATATAAACGGTTTGTTTGGACCAACACATAGTGAGACAATCGTACAGAGTTTGTGTCACTATATAACGGAATCCATGGTTAGGAGTCCTATTCATTTCAAAGGCATGTTCTTCAAGTGTGGCCTCAAATTTAGTGGCGATTTGTTGGAACCGAATGTGCAAATAGACCTCAACATTGAATTTATTCATCAGCTCTTTATAGCCGTTATTATCTTCTAATTGAGACCTTTTAATATGACTTTTGGCCACAAAATTATCGATGAATTCAATCGTAAGACAGTATTGCGAGTGAAATACATCTGGATTTCCGACTGAGAAGAGAGACGGCGTCCTCACGACCAGACAATTGGATATTTCACTCCAAACCGAGTGAATCATAAATGAATAATTCGTTTCATTCATATTCACGATTAGTCCACACTTTAAATCAATAAACTCAAGAATCTCGTCAAACAGTTGATTGATTCCATACCTCTGGAGGAATGCCTCGCAAATAACTTCATCCATATATGGTTTCACAAGTTTCCGGCGAAACATGTTTTCGATTTCTGTTTGCTTTCCATTCAATGCATATATTCTTAGTATTGAATTGAGTTCTTGTGAGTCATTATCAGTGATTGCGGCGAAGAATCCAAACTCAAGTCTTTGCTTCAGATCACTGGATATGGACTCAATGCGAGGCATCAGCTGTTGGTTCACTAAAGGGATGTCTAATTCAATGGATTTCAACTGAATTTCAATTTTGATTATAATTAACACTATTTTCTCAATCGATGACAAACTGTTGCTGTGATTATCACAAGAGTTACCACTATTTCTGAAGCCATCAAACCATTGCTCCGCTCTCTCGATGCCATCCATTATTGAAATCAATTTATTTAATTCACTTTTATTTCGACGAATACTCTCCAGACGTTTCATCTGATTCTCCAACTGTTTGATCCGTTCATTGAATTGGTGTTCAATAGTAAACGATTGATCTCTTAATTGGATCAAAGGTTGTGACAAATTATTGATGGCTTTGTCAAAACCCATCAGATTTGTGGACAAATTGACAAAATCATTGTAGTCTTCGTTGATGAGCTCAACCATCGATGTCTTCAACACTTTTAGATAAGAGCTTAAGTCATCCTTAAGCTGTTCCAGTGATACCTTCGACCGATTGGTCTTAAGGAATGAGTCGATGGAAAACAAATCACTCGCGAAGTCTTGTCGACTAAAACTATACGATTTGTTCGCTTCTGGCAATACATCACTTGACAACTGATCCCACTCCTGGCCACTGGCCTTCACCTCATTAACCTTCACACCAGTGGACATGTTAACGATGTTTGTCTGCTTCTATGGTAGATATGATTGATCCATGAATTGAGATAATGTCTCAAATGAGACCATTTATGACATGAGAGTACTGAGAGACCGGCTATTGATTGCTGTAATGACAACACATCACACATACAGTCAACACACGAATGCCGATCAGTTAGGGCTCTCTGTTGAGCCATTCATGAGTTTTATGCCTTTTATTCAAACATTTATTTGTTTTATATTTCATTTTCATATTTATTACATTTATTCAAACAATTTTGGGAACACTTTACGGCTGTTAATGAAGTTTTAGTCAAATATTATTCAAATCGGTTATTAATAGCATTTGATAACCGATTGAATGCATAGATCTCTACACAAAGTCAACACATGACATGTGAGAGACAGCGTGACTTCGGCTCAACACTTGTCACTCAATTGATCCACATTTGAAGCTATTGTACACACCATTGATTGGCCCACATATCTGACCGGTGATGACGGGTCAGTCAGAGTCAGAGTCGGAATCACTAGAAGTGAGTGTTTTGTGCGAAAATGAGGCGAAGAGTGGTGTGAAGAGAGTCCGCTCGACATTCATGTGCTCTTATGGTGACTGCAATGCTGTCTTCAATCGACAATTCAGACTCAATCGACACTTAAGACAACACTCCGGAGAGGTTTGTATTACCACTCATTCATATGTTATGATAAACCCATCGCTGACTCATTCACTTTCGTCTGTATTAGAGACCATTTGTCTGTCCCAAAAGTGGATGTCTTCGTGCGTTTAGTTGCAAATCATATCTCCATAAACACCTCCAAAGACCCCATAATCTCAACTCCTGTGATGACAACAAGGAAGAGCCTCAGAAGACCGGTGAGGAAGTGGTGAATAAGAGCCGCAAACAATACGTGTGCAACGATTGCCGCAAATGTTTTAAAACGAAATTTCAGCTCAAAATCCATGGTTTCCAACACTCGGGAGTCAAACCATTTGAGTGCAACAAATGTGACAAACAGTTGGCCACTAAAAGCAAACTCAAGAGTCATATGAAAACACACGACGGCTATGCCTGCGGTCGAGAGGGATGTGATTACAAGACATACAAATGGAGTGAATTGCGGAAACATATATCGGTTTCGCATAGAGTTAGCCATCGATGCGATTCTTGTGATAAAGTGTTTAGCAGTTTATTTAATCTTAATTTCCACCAAAAGAATATTCACTCAAACGAAAGCCACAAAATTGTCTGCACGTATGATAACTGCGGCAAAACATACTCTAATGAATCCAATCTTAAGACTCACATTCGATCCAAACATATGAAGCAATTGTTTGAATGCTCTGAAGAAGGATGTGATAAGAGTTTTCTACACAAGAAGTCATTGACTAAACATTTAGAGAACCACTCGGCGCCTCAAATGCCAAACGTATGTTGTTTTCTATTGTAAATATGTTTCAATAGTTTCTCAAATTGTATATTAATTTTAGGCCAAAAATGCAGACAAAATATATCGAAGAAAAGTGAGTAAAGCGTCCGAATTGACTGCAATTGAATTGAATGAAAGCCAAACCAAACAAATAATGGATTCAGACTTTCTGTTCAGAAGTGAGACTCAGAGTCTGACACAAGAATGAAGAATTCGTGGGCAATAGGAATACAATTAATTTATTAACATTTATATTAAAAATATAGGTTTATATGAATTAGAATATAAAAGTTTATAAATACAGTATTAAGAATAAAATTACTAATTAATGACAAATGACCACAAAATCAATGATCACCTAAATGTCTATGACTGAGACACTCATATGTGATGGAGTGCACCAAAAGTTAACTGATTCTCAAGATCTTTGGCCGAAACTGTTCCGTGAATGGGCTGACAGTTGGGGTTAAACACGGAATATGCGCTCAACTCTCCCTTCCGTTTGGATCTATTCCTCAGATTAGTGCAAATGAAGACCAATAGAGCCAATGAGAAGAAGACGGCTCCGAACTGAAGCAAGAAAGCGATGGTTTGGCATAACATGTAAATCAATGCCTTCAGAGTTATCACAAAAATGTCATATTTATTGCAATCAAACAGCTTTTCGTCCACTTCTTCCTCATCGGTCACTAGATCTGCTTCGTGTGACTCGTCATCGGATTCTGTGTTGTATTCATTGGCCAACAATTCAAGCCTTTGATCGCTTCTATCACTCATTGTCTGTGAATTGATGTCCACTTGAGGTGGGCTTTGGATTCTTCGGCGAATTGAGTGCCAGATATTCAACACATTCAACGGTTCACGAGATTTCGATCTCGACTTCACTTTCTTTGACCGAAATTCAGATAATTTTGACTCAAAGTTATCACTCATTTGTCCAAATCATCAATCGATGGACACATTTATTAAACAAACAAATTATAAATGAATTAAAATTATAAGTAATTTAATATTAAATCAATTAAATTGTAACAAAATATGTCAACATTTGAGTCAATGCTTACGTCAGGTATTTATCTACAATAGTCTCTATCGCTTGACATCAGATGGCAGCACAGTTTGATTGTATCAAAACATCCCAATTGTTCAAACTCTTAATCACAGGTTTTCTAATATCCATAGGCATAACCATTTGCCGATCATTTGGTACCTTTATGTGTCGAACAATATTAGAAACAATTTTTGAATTTTTATTTTATTTTTGATTTTTCGTGTGATTTTCAAATTAGACAACAGTTTTGTAAACAAATGCAATGAAAACACAATTAAAGCAATGAATGAATGATTAATTGATTTAATTATAATACAGATTAAGGAGTATTTGTGTGAAACAAGTGGTCAAACCATGTCTTCAAGCGCTGCCTCCAAGTCGTGTCGAAAGCGAGTGAAACGAAGCCATGATTTGATTGAATGTGAGATCATATTAGACAACGGATTCATTAGCAGAGGTCTGACCGCAAGACTTGTGTCGGAAATCTTCAAATACTTGCTGTACGACAGACAACAGATCCCTTTCCCTCTGTCCAACTCCCAGAGTTTGCGTCAATTGAATGACAAGTCAATCGCCAAACAGTTGTCACCCAAAGAGGAACTAATTCTAGTGATGATCTCTGACTTGAATCGCGTGTTGAATGAATTGATTTGTATAATGAGTTTGAATGAGATTCGTGTCGACTGTGTCTCACTATCTTTGGGCCAAACCTTGCAAATGCCTAAAGAGTTGTATTGCATTGAAATGCCCGCTCAACACATCTATGATCACAAACACACCACTGATTGCACACAACTGACCCTCAGGTCAGTCGTCACCCGATTCTTCCGATGCATTCTTCACGACAAAAACATTTTGTTTCAAAACCGCAAAGACATAGCGATCACCAAAATGTTTGTTCTCATCAAAGTCAACAAATGCTACGCCAAACAAGTGATGGACCACGAGGTTCAGTGTCACCAAACGGATCAAATGGGCGATCACTCTGAGCCACTGTTCACCCCTCATGTGGACTATAAAGTACCCAAATTTGGGAACAGATTT
>CAJPVJ010002564.1:0-12776 GCA_905397405.1 Oppiella nova
ACTTAGTAGTAATTAGTCGACTCTACGAGAAGTGTTGAGTGAGTAGTGGTGAGCACCAGTTGTCTCAGTCAACTGCCCTCCACTTTAACTAAAGTTGTCGACTGTCTATCACTGGGATAAGTACCCGAAGAGAACATACACTCAGATCGGAGTACTTTTCACTGATCCCATCCGTTCGAGTGTCAGTCACACCCCCTGCTCTCCGGGCACTCAACATATATATAAATAAATAATAAAATTACCAATAAATTCATTTAAATAATTGTGTTAATTATAAATAACTCCATTAGACAACCACTAAACAACCTGGATATCATAAATTGTTAATTTTTGCTTATTTCATCAAGTTTCATAAATTTTTCTATTTACAATTTAAAATTACGTGCAATGAACTAACATTATGTAAATATTATTAAATTTTAATATCAATCTAATATGGCTTTCCAATATACATATGCACTAACTATTGACCGGATTATCTTGAACCGATTATCCAATTCTTAATCACTAAAGTTTTATAGTCCCAACCGGTTTCTAAAAATATACTATATGTCATATAAATTGATCATGATAACAGGGAAATTAAGCTGCAAAAAAGCTCCAGAATTTTTTAATTTAATTTGTATCGAAAATAATTGACAATATAAATAATAATTTACGAATCAATGTATTTCCTGAGAAATTAAAAATGGCAAATATTTTTGCGAAGCAAAATTACGCAGTTATCATGGTAAATTTATATGACATATAGTATATTTTTTAAAACCGGTACGTTGGGACCATAAAACCATAAACTTAGATTAAGTACTGGATTATCCATTCAAGAGATAATCCATTTCCCGTGCACATCTATCAATGATGCATATAACATATAATAACATGTACCATATCAACCCATAATCAATATAAATTTTATGTAGAATATAATTGTTTTATTTTTCAAAATATTTAATTAAATTATAAAATTTTATTTAATCAAAAAACTTATATAATTTTTATATAAAACTGTATTATGCACCATTGAAGTGACGATAACTTTATATTTAATGAAAAAGTTGCTATTTTTGTTACCAACTATTTATAGACTACTACTGAACAGTATGTGTCACTAGTTTTGTGTACTTGGCTATGATGTCCGGTTCAGTTTATGGGATAATCCATTTGTGTATAGGCTTTAACCTACTTTTAGTAAATGAGTTTCAACCATAGGTTGAAATTTTTGAACTGGATTCAAACTTATGATACTTGTAATAAAATAGACTAATTATTTTTTAAAAATTCATGGATTATAACAATTAGTAACAAATGTAACATTTATTTATAATCAAACATTTTATGAATAAATTTTCAGTGATCACTCAAATAAAGTGACAAAACCTCTTAATTATAAGTTTTTATTTGTTTATTCAAAGAATATTCTTTGGGAATACATATTAATAATCAAATAAATAGTATTAAAAATCGGAACAACAAATGAATTCAATTCAACCGACAATTCAAAGGACTTGGCTCTTAGTCACCGGGAACCCACTAACTCCAGGGTCGTTGGGGTTGGCAACTGCCGTCTATCTGGAGTATATGCCGATTGCCTTTGTTCACTATGGCGAGTAACAGGGCAATTGACCGCTCATAGGACGGTGCCCTTGGGTCGCACACGTCGGCGGTCAGGCAATTAACCGATACCGATGCCGTGCAAGTACTCCACCGCCGAAACTATCTGTCGAAACCACTGTTTCACGAGTTGGAGGTCCAGGTGCTCGCCTTTGGCCAATACGCTGATTGGGTTATGAAAGCGGGTGTCCGCAGGGGTTCATAGACTGCTTGGCCGACGGCCTGTGCTCTATGAAGGGTAAGGAGGCCGTACATCCAATTGTGGACCTACTCTACGAAGTGATGTGTAGTTCAATGCTGTCGAGTGTGGGGTTGAGTTCAATCTATATCTGGTTGAGTATTGCCTGTATTAAGGGTCGGGCTCTCATCCACAGCTATTTCATATATATTTAGGTTGACTGTCGGAGCCGCTGGACTCAAATCTTTCGATATATTGTTTGTTGAATTGGTTTTCATTAATAAGTATTTATAGAAGAAATTGAAATCAAATTTTTGTGAATCCATGGATTGAATGTGTGTTTGAAATGTGGAAATCATTTCATCGGTTATACGGATATTATGCGCGAAAATATCGTTGAATTCATTGACCATATCCTCGACCGATGGGATAGTTTTATTTAAATACTTATCATTTAAATACTCTTTAATTCTATGAGTTTGTATACCCTGGTCAGTCAGTAGGTTGTCCCTAAATGATATTAAATATATTATATTATTAAAAATTATATTTAATTCAGAACATTATACTTACATTTTCAGAATTTTCAAAAAAATATTATAAATGTTTCGTCGGTAATAACTATAATAATAATTAGCCCAATACTCTTTTGCTTTTTGAGAATAGTGTGTGTATACCCTGATACATCTGTCATACTTCATTGTAGTGTCAACTAGTATATAATCATCGTTTATATACCATTCGTCTAATATTCCCCACATTTGCTGATAATAATGAAGACATTCCAAGAGTTCTCGTATTAATTCACACGATATGTAGAAATCAATACAAATCATGTCATACGAGGTCTGGGTTTTGAAGATTTCATTTTTAATGTCAATTAACTTCCATAAATCTAGTGATTGATATTCACTTTGAATGAATGCTTTATTATTTTGAATCCAGAAATTGTAATATTCGGCAGAAATATTCGAATTCGTATCAAATATTTTGTTTACTTCAACGACTAATTCATTCATTTCTTTAACAGAAGCTATATATAGTGGTATATATAATATGATTAAATATATAACATATAATTATAACATGTAGATAATTGTTTTGTAATTTCTATTCTAACCTGGTAAATTCACACGATATGTAGAAATCAATACAAATCATGTCAACGGAGGTCTGGGTTTCGAAGATTGCATTTTTAAAGTAAATTAAACCCCTTAAATCTAGTGAATTATATTCACTTTGAATGATTGCATTATTATTTTCAATCCAGAAATTGTAATATTCGGCAGAAATATTCGAATTCGTGTCAAATATTTTGTTTACTTCAACAAATAATTCATTCATTTCTTTATTAGAAGCTATATATAGAGGTATATAATATGATTAAATATATAACATATAATTATAACATGTAGATAATTGTTTTGTAATTTCTATTCTAACCTGGTATATTTATTTTATATATGTTATACACATGTCCTGAAGATACTGTATATATAATATATTTATATGAAGAATAAATCTTTTCAAACATGGACTCATTGATTTCCCCTGTTTCTAAATGATAAATAATTATTAAAATTATTTCAATAAAGTTTTATTTTAATAAAAACCTAAACTTGTTTTCTGATTATTACTTCGTATGAAACAAAATGGTTTACTTCTGATTATTATATTCCAAATAGTATTGTCATTAATATTAGTTGTAATTAATTTCCACTCATTTTCCCCAATAATGGGTTTATTTGTCATAAATGTCTGCAATTGTGATAAAATGTGCGAACATTCGGGTCTTTGCCTCCAATCTGTTGAACCGTTTTTACGACACTTATTGACAGCCATTGACACCAATAATGCTTTCATTTTAATAGTAAAGTCATCCAAAATATTATCATATTTTCCGATTCTANTTAACATGATTTATAAATATAATAAAATTAAAAATCTTTTAGAAAAACATTTGATAGCATATCATTAAAGATGAAACAAAAGTTTCCAAAAACACATAAAAAGCAAAATAATTCTAGAAATAAACACAAAAATTCTATTTTAAAGAATATTATGTATTCTCGTTAATATATATTTACAGAATATTCTCATAAATCGATTAATAATATTCTTATTATTATATATATAAATATATTAAATTATATATATAATTTAATAAATTTAGTTCATTTTACAATTACTTGCATCATAAGTAAATGAAATTTACATGGATACAAAATCATTTTATGGTTGCACTCATTTCAATAGCACAAGTGTTGTATTTATCAGTAAAATAATATTTTACAGATTATAAATTTTATTCTACCTGCATGCTATAATGCATTCTGCATGCATTATATTATATTTTGTTTGGGAAATTTTAAAAGATGTTATTTAATATATGTGACTCGATTATATGAAACAGCGACAATTAGTTCTATGAGTAATATAAGATTAAGATTTTTATGGAACGTGGTGCATTGGTTTACTATGAGACATGCTTCAAATAAAGCTTAATCCTATATTACTCATAGAAATAATTGTCCCTCTTTCATATAATCGAGTTACATATAATAATTTGTGAACAATAGCAAATCAGTAAGTTATGTTAAATAGCCTTTGTGTTATTAGGCTATTTTGTCCATTTTGCAATTGCTATTCACTCTCGAGTGCACGATTCCTATGATCGGGTACTACAGTCTATTATTGAACACTGGGGTCCACATCGACTGTTAGGTCAGGTATGTGTATAATAGGTATAGGCGCTGTTTGAGTTAAATCTTTTTTGGTTGCCTTTGGCCTGTATTAAGGACCGGGCTCTCAGTCAAAGGTATTTCAGGTATATTTGGGTTGACTGTAGGAGACGTTGGACTCAAATCTTTAGCTCAATTTTTGTATTGTTTATTAAATTGGTTTTTATTAATAAGTATTTATAGATGAAATTGAAATCAAATTCTTGTGAATCCATGGATTGAATGTGTGCTTGAAATGTGGAAATCATTTCATCGGTTATACGGATATTATGCGCGAAAATGTCGTTAAACTCATTCACCATATCCTCAACCGAAATGATAGTTTTATTTGGATAGTCATTATACTTTAAATACTGTTTAATTTTATCAATTTGTATACCCTGGTCAGTCGGTATGTTGTCCCTAAATGATATTAAATATATTATATTATTAAAAATTATATTTAATTCAGAACATTATACTTACATTTTCAGAATTTTCCAAAAAATATTATAAATCTTTTCCCGGTAATAACTATAATAATAATTAGGCCGATACTCTTTTGCTTTTTCAGAATAGTGTGTGTATACCCTGATACATCTGTCATACTTCATATCAGTGTCAACTAGTATATAATCATCGTTTATATAACATTCGTCTAATGTTCCCCATATTTGCTGATAATAATGAAGACATTGCAAGAGTTCTCGCATTAATTCACACGATATGTAGAAATCAATACAAATCATGTCAACTGAGGTCTTGGTTTCGAAGATTGCATTTTTAATGTAAATTAAATCATATATTGATAGTGATTGATATTCACTTTGAATGAATGCTTTATTATTTTGAATCCAGAAATTGTAATATTCGGCAGAAATATTCGAATTCGTATCAAATATTTTGTTTATTTCAACGACTAATTCATTGATTTCTTTAACAGAAGCTATATATAGAGATGTATAATATGATTAAATATATAACATATAATTATAACATGTAGATAATTGCTTTGTAATGTCTATTCAAACCTGGTATATTTATTTTATATATGTTATACACATGTCCTGAAGATATATGTTCATATTTATATGATGTATTAGAGTAAGTATACTTAAGCATGGACTCATTGATTTCCCCTGTTTCTAAATGATAAATAATTATTAAAATTATTTCAATAAAGTTTTATTTTAATAAAAACCTAAACTTGTTTTCTGATTATTACTTCGTATGAAACAAAATGGTTTACTTCTGATTATTATATTCCAAATAGTATTGTCATTAATATTAGTTGTAATTAATTTCCACTCATTTTCCCCAATAATGGGTTTATTTGTCATAAATGTCTGCAATTGTGATAAAATGTGCGAACATTCGGGTCTTTGCCTCCAATCTGTTGAACCGTTTTTACGACACTTATTGACAGCCATTGACACCAATAATGCTTTCATTTTAATAGTAAAGTCATCCAAAATATTATCATATTTTCCGATTCTATAAAAGTTCAAATTATTTATAAATTTTATTAAAAATATTTTTTAATATAAACATACTTTCCCTCAATTATATCGTATGTATCGAAACCAAATAATTGAGCCCCGATTAGGGATAGACTGTAGATATCTATCAAATGATTGTAATCATTAGTCTCGGCTTCCGGTGCCATATAGACAACAGTTCCCACATCTGCTGTATGTTTGGCTTTAGACATAAGAAACGGATCACAATTATAGACCTCTTTAGCCAAACCAAAGTCACATAACTTTAACTCTCCGTACATTGAAATCAACACATTATCCGGTTTGAGATCTCTGTGAAAGATATGTTTTTTGTGCAAATATTGCACACATTCTGTCAGTTCATAAAACATTTGATACGATATATAAAACTCAGAAATAGTCATCAATTCATTAAACAATGATTTCTTAGTTTCCAAAACATTGTTGAGATTATCGATACATAACTCCATTTGAAAGTAAAGACAATTGCATTCAATCCATGAATAGTAGTATTGAATCACAAACTTTGACCGAAGTTTCAAAAGACTTTGCGTTTCATTCAAAACATTTTGTTTCTGTTTTTCTGTCAATCCTTTAGAAAAATCAAAATATAATAATAATGATTTTGCAAATATTATAAAATACAAAATATTTACCATTTAATTGGCATTTCTTTATTGCATAGAAATTATTATTACATTTATCTTGAACTTTATATACCACTCCAGAGCCACCCTTACCAAGCTTAGTTATTACATCAAATGCCTTATCAAATGATATTGAATTATTAAACTTACCTTGAGTTACTATAATAAAACATAAAATTAATAATCATTTAAATGTACAACATATTAAGGCTACAATTAAAGCATTATTCTTATATTTACCAAAAATTTGTGTATTTTGTTGAATATGTGCTGAATTTGTATTTAAAGTGATTTCTTTCATTTAAAAAATAATCATCAAATGAAGTATAATTGGTTTCATATAGATCTCTGTATAACATTTCATATATTTTATCACCAGATTTACACACAATTCCTGAGTTATTGTTTTGTTTGATTTCATTGAATACAAGATGTGATAATATTTCTAAAGATTTATTACCAAAGTAATATCGATATAAGTGACCATGGTCAGATAACAAACATACAAATAATGCATTTTGTAGAAGTGCATTGTTTATGTTAATTTCAATTTCTAATAGATATGGTGTTCGTATTATTTTATCATAACCTACCTGTCCCCATATAAGCACCAGTCCCTCAGAAGTAATAGCAAGTGATATATACCAATTGCACTCTATTTTACTAATTTGATATTCAGTTGAAAATTCAACAGGAGTTGGATCTAATTGAATACTTTTATCACCACAACCAACTTGTCCCCAGTCGTTACTCCCCCACCCGAATACCTGTCCATTTGATGTCAACACAATTGTGTCATTAAAACCACAACTTATTTGTGAAATAATTAAATTGTTTGTTTGGAAATATAATATATTATCCGGGTTATGGTATACATTCACATCCATATCCACATACCGTCCCAATTGTCCCATATTATTGCGACCAAAACTGAATATCACATTATTATCCGTATTGACAGCCAATACAAAGTCATATCCACTGAAAAACTGATGTATATTTTTATGGCATAATTCAGGCACTGGTTGTGGTGTATGAATGGGTGTATTGTGTCCTAACCCGAGCTGACCCCTCCTATTAGATCCCAAGCCATACACCATATCATCAAATGTCACAAACAGTATGTTATGTCCCCACCAGTTTTTGAAAACATAAAAATATTTAATTTCTTGTTTAAAATGTTGTGGTATTTGATCACAAATTTTATAATTATTTATTACAGTTGACATTTTATTAATTAAAATATTTTTCACAAATAATAATAATCATGAATATTAATTATATTAATTCAATAATTAATAAACAATTATTTATATAATAATTATACAAATGGTTACAATTGTTATTAATTTTTATACAATTTACTCCACTATAGTGTATATAACTATAATATAGTATCACGTATCATAACTTTATTATAAAAAAACAAATGTCAATAATATGATTATTGCTAAGCAAATAATCAGCCAGGTTGTTGAGATTATTATGTATTATGTACAATAGCTTAGTGTATCTCATAAACTATGAGTCATAGTAATAATATTAACAATCTACTAGTACAGCAAAACTGGTACAAACCATAATCTGATCCCTTTCCCCTACCTATCCCAACCTAACCGATCAATAAACCAATTAAGCTCAATATATACAGCATTACTGTATTTACAACTCGTGTCACGCGCTTACACACTATTGTACGCAAATCCATATTACTCGTAGAGATAGCACGCGAAACAATAAATTCAAATAATAAATAAATAAAATAAACAAAAAGCCGTTAATCACTCGTCTCTCGCGCTTACAAAACCATTGTTATGCATCAGGACAACCGGACAAAACTTTATTAATCTAGTAAACTAGGACAGCATAACTGGTGTCAAACCATAATCTGATCCCTTTCCCTTACCTATCCCAACCTAACTCACCAATAATCCAATCACAAACTCAATACATTAAGTATTACTGTATTTATAACCCGTCGCACGCGCTTACACTCTATTGTATATAAAACAAAACTGCTGGTAGTGGTAGCACGTGCAACAATTGATTCAAATAATAAATAAATAAAATAAATAATAAGCCGTTAATCACTCGTCTCTCGCGCTCACAAAACTATTGTTATGGCCATACTTTACAGAAAAAACTTTATTAATCTTATTAATATACTATACATACATTATGTGTTTATTGCTTGATATATAATAATTAATAAATAAAATTCTATAATATTCTTATCGAGAAATAATTGTTTTGTTTTAATAAATTCATACAGAGCATTTTCAAGTATTATATACCTGTTCCTAACCACCTGTTTATCAAACTCATTTATTATATCAAATTATGATTCAAAATTATGATTATTATATCAAATCGATTTACTAAATGATGTAAAATCATATAAATGTGATGACCTGGGTCAAATCCCGTTCAGAGTTGGGGGACAACGGCACTGATGGCCATCAACTGGATGAGTGATAACCAGTTTCTGACAACCAGTTTATTATTAACTAATTATTCAAACATTACTTTTCAATAACTAACTATCAATTAGTACTTAAAGTATAAAACTATTCATTATTAGTATTGTTGTATATTTCCAGAACTCAATACTTATTATTCATGTTTTCTATGATTATTACGGTATTTTCCTATTTATGATATTAATTATTGTATTTTTGCGATATATTAATCATTATTAGTTTGTATTCGCATTTCATTCACTCATTTGTCTCCAGAATTGTAGTGCAGAGCAAAGGGAGAGAAATAAATTATTTTCCGTTTTGTCATTGAATTGAGTGGTTATTTGGTTGAGTACTGGTCCGGACAGTGTCCACGTGGGACACGGGTTACACTATCGCCCCAAACCCCATTGTTGGAGTCGCACTAAGGCGGTCAGGCCTACGCGGGTAACACCTGTAGCCGATCTTTAGGACCCAACCCGTGGAAGCGTAACGGAGTGCACGCCATGGGCTGAGTCAACGCTGGGAGTGTCGCTGTGTTGGAGGGTTAGGCTAATGGCCAGTAGGCGTCGAGCGATGTGGACACCAGCCCTTACCACAAGAGCCTGACCTCGGGTAGGGTAACCCAGTGCTCACCCCCGGGACCGGTGCGTACGGACCGAAACCCCCGCGGGACTGATGACGGCATTGAACTCAGCCCTTGGAGTCGACGACCGATAAACTGTTTGATTAACTTCTTATCTACGGGACGGCTATATTACAGTCGGTTAGAGAGCATACACTTCCCTAAGTAGAGGTGCGGTCACACCCCGTGTGCCACTCCCAGTGCAACCGGTGAGCGCACATCCAGTTGTCCACCAATAAGATCAAAGTCGGGGCCACTTATGGCACAACCAGACTCTGGTCTAACAGTCGTCGCCAGACTATAAAACTGCGATCAAGTGATGGGACAACCAGTTGGCCAACAAACAGCTCATTAATAGCCAGTTAAACGCAAACTCCGAGCAACTGATTGCATCACTCCCTGACTCTCCCCGTGTTTTGTCTATCATTTTCTGTCCAATTATTTTCCCAGAACTTTGATTAAATCTTCATTAAATTGTGATACGATACGCCACTTGCGAAATGCGATTAACCATGCTAAAATAAGTACTACTGAATACCTGGTTTTACCATGTTTGAATTGCATTCACATTGTAAGGCATGAAAATACTGTTGTGCAATATTATTTATATTATAATATAAAATAAAACCAATAAAATTAATTTTTACATTAAACCTTTTATTATTACTAATTATAATTTTACTTAAATTTAAACCTGGTTTATATTATCTCATGCGTACACTATACACATACTGCACACTGCTAATAAAATATGGACAATAAATATTGTACTAATATTTGTTATCATTACCTTGGTTGCTGCTGGATCCACTTAAGTGGTGAACAATTGGATAATTAACCAGGAACCATCGATTATAACAATTATTTATAGTTAATGTCAAACTTTATGTCGGAAGTGAATGTGATTTACTTAATTTATGTGATAATGTATATAAACAGGTATAATTTATGAACATTTATACTTAAATCTATGGTTAAATTTTGTGATGAAATTTTGTTGTAAAAATTATATAATAAAGTTTTGTTGATAAATCCCACGATTACCTTGATGTTACTCCCTGTCCAGACAACCTATTAACGGCGACAATTAAGGTGTAGTTCCACTATACATATGGCCATCACTTTGACAATACAAGTGTTTCAGATAATCATACGATAAATAATGATGTATTATATTTCACATTCATTTCCCAAGTTTATTAGCAAACATTAACAAGTAGAAAAATGTTATCAATTAAAAACTATTGACATTTTTAAAAATAATTTGTAAAATATTTGCGAAACTTTTTAAATTGTTTTCAAATCTTAATAAACACTAAATTACTTAATATTTAACACAAAAATAATATAAAATCATTGAACTGTACACTAGTATAGTGATATATGTTTTATTATGGAACCAGTTATGTTCTTACAAATCAATTATTCAGTTCAAGAATTATTGTAAAAATTATTTAATTTATATTATTATATAAATTATTAAAATATTTTTAAATTTTATTTTAAACTATACTTTTTGTTTAGTTAAATACTGTTCATAAATAATATTAATGGTACTCGGGATTATCTATCATAGGAAATAAGTCATAAAATTATGTTAAAAACTTATTAATTATATAATTTCAATATAAGTGTATCTATAAGATTTATATAGTAATTAAAAATCATTAAAAATTACATTTAATTGAATGATTGCATGTCTCTAACCAAATATAAATAGATATTTAATTTCAAACTAATTTAGAAATTTCTGTTAAATTAAAAACTTTTATTTAAAAACTANATTTATATAGTAATTAAAAATCATTAAAAATTACATTTAATTGAATGATTGCATGTCTCTAACCAAATATAAATAGATATTTAATTTCAAACTAATTTAGAAATTTCTGTTAAATTAAAAACTTTTATTTAAAAACTAAAAATATTTTTAAAAGTTTATATAAATATTAAAAACTTAATTCAAAATGTAAAATAAAATTAACAAATAATACATCATGATAATATTAGGGTAATCCTGTCCAGGGTATTACTAATCGATAATTAAAGTAATAAAATAAATTATTTACAAATATCNATATTAAAAACTTAATTCAAAATGTAAAATAAAATTAACAAATAATACATCATGATAATATTAGGGTAATCCTGTCCAGGGTATTACTAATCGATAATTAAAGTAATAAAATAAATTATTTACAAATATCACATAATTTATATATAACTTTCTGGATAAATATACTTTACTTAAAGGGCAATTACTGTATTATATTAAATGTATGTAACATGAACAATTAAATCTTGTGGTACCAAAAATCTTGTGGTATAAGGGTTGCAAATTTATTCAATTAACTAATAAAATTCATTATTAACTAAACATGAACAATTTTATATTAAAGGATAAGTTTACAACTTTTATTGTAAGCCATAATAGCAATAATGAACAGTGTGTTTGGTGTAAATAATAAGGTGTAAAATTATGAATCGGTCAACTAGGTCTAGTAACGGTTAATTAAACTAGAGTAGCAGACTTGTGTTAAAGAAAACTTTCTTATAGAATAATAAAACATAGGTGCTCAACATGAGCAAAAATCGGACATATTCAGACAATGCTTCAAGGTACTTTGGCGAATCAACTAGGTAGAATTTACATATAAAATAAGTTTCAATACATTATACCAGTTTTAAATATCGATATAAGAAATTGGATAATAGTTCAACAATTATCATAAAGAAATTTTATGCTAAATATGTCCACATTTTACAAATAATGTTAATTTCTCGTCAGAGACAGTACTATTATAATTTTGGAGCCAGTACGTTCAAACCTTTGCTTAACAGTGAACTACATCTAAAATTTTAATAAAGTATATGAATCAAAAATTCAAGGACTAGCTTATGTATGAAACTAATTAATGCATTGGTTTTCATATTTAATATACAATTTGCAAAGGAGTTTAGTCATTAGTTGATTGAGTTAATGCAAGCAATGTGAAAACCAATGCATTATTTAGTTTATACATAAGCTAGTCTTTGA
>CAJPVJ010002566.1:0-12771 GCA_905397405.1 Oppiella nova
GATTTTGTAATCAAAGCTCATTCAACCACAACTAGTCATACGATTTGCTGATTCTTATAAATATTTGGCTCTATTTTCAACCAAAAAAGCGATGAATTTTTGTTGTCTGCGACTAATTCTGACATAACCTCTAAAACGGTGACACGAGAGAAGCAAAGCATCTATTTTTCTCCACAGAATTCACATCCCGTTCCCCACCAAAGAATCTCATAGAGTTGGTGGTGACGCAAACCCAGTGTTGGATTTGGGCCACAATTCCTGTCATTCGCTTCTCTATTCTCTTTCGTCAGAAGAATTTTTCCCACTTTTCGCACAAATATTCTCTAACAAAACTATTTGACAAAAACTTTTTGATCGCATAGTTTCGCGATTCACTCCAAGAGTTAGAGTGCCATTGAAAGCCATACAAAGCGCTCGTATCTCTCGTATTGAGTCAAATGCTTGAAAAGTAAAACATTTTTTATTGCGATTGTGACATTGAATTTGTTGCGACAAATTATTGGAAAACTTTTGCTTTTGTGTATCTGTCTGTCAACCCATTTATCGGACTTATATATAATGTATTCATCGAGCAGTTGGTGGCGAAACCCTTCCCCTTCGTGTACACCAAATGAGTTAATAGATATCATAACCAAACCAAACGGTGGCTATTATTTCGTGCCCACAGAGCCATACAATGAGGTCTATCCGCGACTTTATATCAGCGATGGGTTAGTGTTTGAAAAGAATTTCTCATTATTTCTCATGTATTCACAAATCATATCTTTAAACGTATGGATCAGTACGACAGCCATATGTCTGTCACTCCTTCGCCGACTGGGAATAACTCATGTCCTGAACGCCAGTTGTGGTAAAGACAAGTCGTTTTGTTTAGTCAACACTTCGGCAGAATTCTACCGGAGCTCTGAAATAGAGTTCATGGGTGTGGAGGCGCTCGACATCTCTATATTCCCCTTATATAAGCACTTCGGACGGGCAACAGATTTCATTCACGACGGCATCCAATGCGGGGGAAAAGTGTTGGTCCACTGCGGCGAAGGCATCAGTCGATCGGCCACTCTTGTGTTGGCTTATCTCATGATTAGATGCGGATATACGGCTCAGGAAGCGGTGGCACAGGTCCGCAAACATCGCTCTATATTCCCAAACATCGGATTTCTGAGACAATTGTGTGAACTCAACGATCAAATCAACCACAGAAAGACGCGAACCTCACGAGCGGTCAGTAGTGTGTTGTCGCACAAGGATCTGATGGTCACATAATTATGTCTCTATTACTCACACTTTATCTCATTTTAGTATACATTTACTGTATTCTGGTCATATATTTTTAATTAATTTTTAGATGTAAATCATTTACTTAATAATTAGAAACATTCTTAATTTAGTTTTTAATTTACTCTAAGTTATAGTAGTAATACTTTATATTAATTAATACATTATATTCAACTCTTTAAAAAAACTTTTCTATAATTAAATCAAATGTTATTTAATATAAATAGACTTTCATTATACCATAACAACACTTTTTTCTATAAAGAATATTCTGTTTTCTATATAAACATTGAATAACACATATCTTAATCTTTTTTCTAAATTGTCATGTATTTTGAATTTTTCATATAATGAGCATAAATGTCATAACATATAAACCTAATAAGATTCAAGAATATTATGTAAATATGTTATAAATAAACATTCAAAAGACAAACTCTTATCTAATTTGTAAATTTTGATCAAATGCCAGCCCTTTGTTATCGTTATCTTATTTGTCTTTTTGGCTAATATTACTTTCAATTACATAACATTTAATTCAAAAACTAAAACTATTCACTAGAAATCCGTGAGAGCTTACAACAAACCAACATTTGGATGATACAACAATTTTAATACATTAATTAATACATTTACAACTCATCAAGTAAACCAGAATTTTATTAAACAACTAGTGTGTTTTATAATTAAACAAATAATACTAGGGTAATATTGGTCTTTTAATAAATAAATTTTAGTAGACAAATTTTGTGGCAATTTAAATCAATGATATCAAGGTGGTTGGACTCTTGGTATAAGTAATTTATTTAAATGTCTTATTTAAAAGTTGAAATCTGTATCCATTTAAAATAACATTTCGGAATAAAACATTTAAATTTTTGATATAAAATGTATGAAAATGAATAAAATACAATAATTATTAAATAGAAAAATAGTTACATAATTAGGTTTATTGGTTATAATTAGATTTTAAATAAAATTCCAAACTATTAGGTTTTCGATAAAGTTTAAAATTTGTAAAAATTTATTGTGCACTTAATAGTTTGGTTTATTCTTAATAATTAAGTTTTAAGTAAAATTCCATACTATTAGATATACAGTATAATACAATAAATTTGTTTAAAATTTGTGCAAATTTATGATATACCTAATAGTTTGGTTTATTCCTAATAATTAAGGAGTATTTATAATAGTAATTATAAGTATTTATAGTAATAATAACAAGTAAAATTCCATACTACGGTATTAGATTTTTATAAAACATGATAATCAAACTAATATGTCTATTCAAAATATGATATAATGCTAACATTAAAATTTTGCTTAACAAAAATTTGCTACATTTATTGTATTTTATTTTATATTAATAACAAAATATGAAAACTTGATTTCAATGAATAAATGTTTTTAATTAAAAGTATTCATACAATTAATGTATCAGATTTGACTACTAAAATGCGGAATATTGCTAAACTATTTAAGTTATCAAATTTATATTTAAACCTCAACTATGGTTTTTGGTCTTACATATTCTCCCGAAGAGAGTACTAGTTTCTAGCACCGGTAGGTCGGCACAGGTAGGTTATCAGTACAGCAAAAAGTATAAGTCGTAGAGAGACAATCAGCACAGCGTTGGAAAGAAAATGAAAAATGATCGAACACCTCTATCGGGATTTCGCTGGTAATATCCTCATTGAGGGATTGGGAGGTACGGTATGTAAGAATTTTCTATAAATAATTCTTAAATCAAAAATCAGATGTAATCATCAAATAGGGCTCAAAAAATTAATAATATTAACATTTTAAAACTTTCAGATAACTTAAGAAATAACTAACGGTATGTAAGAATTTTCTATAAATAATTCTTAAATCAAAAATCAGATGTAATCATCAAATAGGGCTAAAAAAATTAATAATATTAACATTTTAAAACTTTCAGATAACTTAAGAAATAACTGATCTAGAGCAAGTCAAAGTTCACTATTTTTCACAGGAATTTAATATCAAAAACAAATTAGACGAAATTTAAGAAAATTTAAAATGCTCTTGCTCAGGCATTACTTGAGATATTTTAAAAATTTAAAATTGTATTGTTGGTCATATTTTGAGAGGATTATCATGCTTTAATTAGATTTTTGATTTATGAAAATTTATATAAAATTCCTAAATTCCGTGCCTCCCAGCCCTTCAATGAGGATGTTACCTGCGAAATCCCGATAGAGGTGTTCGATCATTTTTCATGTTCTTTCCAACGATGTGCTGATTGTCTCTCTACGACTTATACTTTTTGTTGTACAGATAACCTACCTGTGCCGACCTACCGGTGCTCTAAAGTAGTACTCTCTTCGGGAGAATATGTAAGATCAAAAACCATAGTTGAGGTTTAAATATAAATTTGATAGTTTAAATAGTTTAGCAATAACCCGCATTTTAGTTGTCAAATCTGATGGACAAAACTTTTTTCGAAATCTGATATTATGTAATATATTATATTAAATTAAATTAAGTCATTAAATCATTTATTGATTTTCGTATGAATGAAATCCCGTGTTATAAATATAAGATTTAAATCTAAAAACTCAGCATAATTTAACATGTGTAATAAATCATTACTAATGATGCAGCAATGTAAACCAGTTACAATATTAAAATTGTAGACAATCATTTATAATGAAATACATACGACTCATACATTTCAATGAATTTTTTGATATACTGTACTGTAGTTTGCGGTAAAAATGAGTGAATTTATTGCGAGTAAAAGCGACGACAAGATAGCGATGCTATGGATGGACATGTCGTTTACAATTAGGTCCACATTTGGTAGGAATGAGACACAAGTGTTAAACGCATTGACCGGTTGTGCAGAGTTTGGGACATTGATGGCAGTGATGGGTCCGTCCGGTGCGGGACTCACAACACTCTTGAAGTGTTTCAATGGACACAACAATTGGGGGTTAAGTGCGGACTCGAGGGTCCGGTTGTCGAGTGTCACCACAATTAGGACCACTTTTATTGGACAAAACGAAAAGGAGTTTTTGATTATGGGTTTGACTGCAAAACAAAACATGATTTACGCCTCAAAGCTCAAGAACTCGAGGGAAGGCGTGGAAATGGATCACGAGATGAATGTGCGGACAGTTAAGGACAAAACGAAAAGGAGTTTTTGATTATGGGTTTGACTGCAAAACAAAACATGATTTACGCCTCAAAGCTCAAGAACTCGAGGGAAGGCGTGGAAATGGATCACGAGATGAATGTGCGGACAGTTATGTCGGATCTGATGCTAACAGACATAATGGACACGAAGGCTGAGAGCTGTAGTGGCGGTGAACTGAAACGACTGGCCATTGCTGTCGAGTTGACGGCTATTCACAAACCAAACCTTATTTTATGTGACGAACCGACCACTGGTTTGGACAGTAATATAGCAGAAGTGGTCAGTAATGGGACAGACATGTGATCGCAATATACCCTAATACTACTGAATGCTAATCCCTTTCCCTATGAACAGGTCATGAATTGTCTAAAAAGTTTGGTCCAAAAGCACGGCATATGTCTCATCACATCCATACATCAGCCAAACTCAGAGATCATTGAATTATGCGATAAATTGTATGTATTGTCAAAAGGAGGGCACTGTATGTATTGGGGTTCACCTGAATTCCTTCCCTACTATTTGAGAAAACTTCAAATCGATTGCACCGAAGATCAGGTGCCCATCGAGTCGTTGATAAAGATCGGCTCCAAAGGCATAACTGATCCAAAAGTGATTGAATTGCGAAATGAGGCCAATGTTCAGGCAAAACGTATCGTCACTGAATTCATTGACCAAACCCATGACATACCGATTGAACACAAAGCAAAAAGTTTTCACTTTAAAGACATTAATCTACTGTTTGGCCGAGAGTTGACTGAATTTTATTCATACAAATGGCGACAAACGCTGTTAAAATCAGTTATGTTTGTAGTAATTGCACTCATTTTTGGGTTATCCAGTAACTCACGTAGTGGACAAACCGTGGACTGTATCCCAAATAACAACATCACAGACTCCCGGAGCTGTATGGAAGTGGTTGACAACGACTTTTATGTCGAACAGAACTTCTATTTCATGTACTTCACGTTCTGGACGTTCAGTTTACTGCAGGTTGTCGTCTCGATTGTCGAGAAAGTCACCAGGCTCAGTATATTTACCATTGAACACCATAATAGTATGAATATATATATTATATCATTTAATGCTACACTTAATGCTACACTTAATGCTACACTTAATGCTACACTTTAGTGCTACACTTAATACTAGCGTAATCATTTTGCTCGTGGTACTTTTAATTATAGATTGGTATAGCTCTGGGGTTTATTATTTAACCGAGACCATTATGGATTTGTTATCGGTTACTATCAATGCTTGTATCAGTGCCACGATTTTGTACAAGCTATGCAATGAGCCAGCACAATTCAAGCGTTATTTCATATATTTGGTTGCCTTTAACCTCAATCTTCACGGTATGGACGCATTCGGCCATTTGGTGGCAATAGTATGGTATGAAATGAAGTACCTGTGCGTTATGATCGGCCTATTATTTGCCACTTTATCCGCAATGCTAAGTAATATATTCATTGAGACAAATGACATGGTATCATTTATGAAGGTTTTAAGCGATATATTGGTTTTTAAATACACTACCAATGCGGTAATCATTGCATTTTACGGGTTGGGTAGGTGTCCCACTCATATGATGTCTAAAACGTTGCTTAGATTAGGTATCGATGATGATCACGTGTCCATTGAGTATATATTATATGTTTTGGCAATTATTGGTGTTATTAAAGTGGTTTCATTCATATTACTTATTATAACCCAGAATTCAATGATTAAGAAAATTTTATATAAATTCCGAAAAACCAATAATAATAATGCAAATGAATCCAAGAGTTTGTTAGAGATTAAGAGACACTATATTAGCTATAAATCAAACACAGAAAATATAGACCAAACTGAGGAAAGAGATCATGGATTAGATCCCATATACCGGTTGGGTATCGCATGGATTGGACTGACATTGAAGGCCAAGAAAACACTGTTTTCGTCGGAAAAAGTGATTCTTTCGGCGATTCAGGGATTCATTGAATTCGGATCTTTCAATGCATTGATGGGTCCGTCCGGTGCGGGAAAGACATCTCTTTTGCGATCTCTCAATGGATTCAATAGAAATCTTATGACCAAAGACTCGCAAATCTGGTTGAGTCGAGACGTAAAGATTAGGACCTGTTTTATAGCTCAGGACCAGAGGGAACACCTAATTAGTGGACTTACTGTCAAACAGTCCATCACTTATGCATCAAAACTGAAGAACGGCTCCAACAGTGATGTCGACCACGAGTTGAATGTCAGGGAACTGATGGAAGAGTTAGCCATAAGTGATATCTCTGTAGTAAATGTGGAAAAGTGTAGTTCCGGTCAACAGAAACGTATAGTAATGGCTCAGGAGATGAGCCCAAGAGTCAAACCAAACCTCATATGTGTTGACGAACCGACTTCTGGAGTGGACTCCTATTCCGCTCTTTTGATGATTCAGTGCTTCAAACGGTTGTCCCGAAGACACGGCCTATCGATCATCGCATCCATACATCAGCCAAACCTCGAAATTGTAATGAGTTTTGATTTGTTGTATATATTAGCCAAAGGGGGACAGACTGTCTACTCGGGTCGACCCCGGGATCTGAAACAGCATTTGACTGATTGTCATATTATTTGCACCGAAAATCAAATCCCAATCGAAGTGATCATCAAATTATGTGCAAATGGTTTGAGGGATGAGGCGGTGATTGAGTTGTCGGCGAAAACCAATGAAGACATGAATAATACATACCATAAGAGAGTGAATAATGAACTCATACTTCAATCAAATGGTATTCCAATGGAAAGAAAAAGCTTTTCATTCGCAGAGTTTTGGTATCTATTGCTTCGAGGGTTGGCCTATACTTTGGGACACAACTGGAAATTCATAGCCGTTCACATCATTTGTTATACCGGTTTGGGTTTGTTCATGACATTCCTGTTCAGCTACCAATTGGACAGACCTTCCAGTTGTCAACCATTGGTCTCAAACAATTGCAATCAAAGTGCCGGCGCTCTCGAGGAATACAAAATCTTAGGCAAAAATCTGGTTTACATCAATATATATGCATTCATAATAATGGTCCTTCAGATTATCTACACTTCACTTACCATTTCCAATGAGATCCAAGTCTTTGACAAAGAACACCGCAATTGTAAGTCTTATCTCACATACTGTTCCCATCAATGCTAATACATGGATATCTCATAGACTGGTACAGCACTGAATCGTATTTTCTGGTCACAACTATCTTGGACTTCGTGCCATCGATGGTCTCTATAGTTATCTATTGTCTAATCATTAATGTCTACGAAATGGAGGGCACATACGCTGTCCTATTATACTGCCTGTCCATCAGTGCCCTCTCCTACCAAAGTATTGGCCATATATTAGGCATTTGTTTCGGTGAAAGGGCTGTCATTATATCCGTACTCTTACTGCCGATTTTCATATGTCTGAGCGGGTTCTTCATACCCTCCACAGAGTTTGGACATCCGGTGATTGAGTTATCGCATGTAGTTCCCATGAGATACACCATAGAAGTGATACTCATATTCTTCTACGGCTTCGACCGGTGCCCTGAAGGACAGGTATCTTCAATAATGCATAAGTTTCTATATACTGACGATATGTATGACAAGAGCCGCAATATACTTGTCTACCAATTGATCTGTTATCGGATCCTATCGTATGTGTGTCTTAAGCTTAAAGCCAATTGGACTTCAATACAGATAATGATTGATTGGTTCAGGTCTGTGGGCACCGGTATATCTGTCTATGCATTTAGAAAGGCTAGAGAGACGGGAGATATACAGCTCCGACCAAAATACACCCAATTTCATAATAATTAGGTGTCAATCATAGCTATAATAATGTCCTAACAGTGACCATCCATTTCCGACTTATTTTATTTTTATTTATAGCTGTCATCGAGAATCTATTTATAGATTATTTTATTTACCCGGCACACCCCAAAATATATTTCTATCAAAATATAATTTTCATGATTATATTTGGGATACTGTATACCAGACCTGTCTAAGGAGTCAAATTGGGAGTCAAACTCTTACACGTTTTTAATATCCTTCAAAGTTTAGGCTCACAAATATAGTACACATTAGTATGAGTGAGAGATATAAAATATTAACTGGAAATTATAAACTGTAATATTGAAATAAAGTATTTATTTTAGTGTTTATATGTTTTATATATTGACTAACTCATAGAAATAAAAATGATTAGACTTCATTAGTAGAATTCTTGAATATTTTTTAAACTCTAAACCTATACTAAAAATAAATATAGAAATGTCTAGAAATTGCACATTTCCAGGTAACTTTGAATACTATAAAAATAGTAATGATATTTGTGTTTGTTAAGAGATTTATCAACTGATAATCTATATGAAATATATAAATTATGTGCCTTATATTTTGTGTTTTTTAATATTTTAGACAGCACTGCTGTATACTGTATTTTATAAAAGTTGTGTAGCAGTAATAAATGTTAATTATTTGTTGCATTTAACGGAGATTTTTATAAATGAATATAATTCATAACATGTTTATAATAGTAATTAAATTTAAATTTAAACATCAATCTAAGTATTAATTACCGGTAGTAAAAATACGAATAAATTAATATTTAATTTATTTCTGTTTATTTTTTGTTTTATGTAATTTTGTTTAAATGATATCAATGTTTAATACTCATTGAAAACTTCACACGATTTTCTAATTAAAGATTTTCATTGATTAACGAGTTAATGGGACACTGTCTGCCATCAAATATATAAATTATTAGTTAATTAATGATTTATGTGCTTGAGTATTTATGACTTTTATGAGGGCTATGTTGCCATCTATAGCCACACCATCTATAGTGCTTTGGCACCTTTTCATATATAGTACTCAATATGTTTATGGGATGAGAAGGTATTTTGGAAAAACAGAGCTTTTATGAAGGCTTTTGAGAGAATTGTGTGAAAAGCATCAATTAGAAAATCCTATGCTATTTATAATGGGAGTTTAACATTGATTTAATTTTACGAGTTTGGCATATATTGTATGAAAAGCCTAATTTTATTTAATAAGCTTGTGCTTTTCATAATCTCGAAATTAAATTATTTTAATATTTACAAAAGTTAATTATTAAGACACTCGACAACCGGACCCTCGAGTCCGCACTTAACCCCCAATTGTTGTGTCCATTGAAACACTTCAAGAGTGTTGTGAGTCCCGCACCGGACGGACCCATCACTGCCATCAATGACCCAAACTCTGCACAACCGGTCAATGCGTTCAACACTTGTGTCCCATTCCTACCAAATGTGGACCTAATTGCAAACGACATGTCCATCCATAGTATCGCTATCCTGTCGTCGCTATTACTCGCAATATATTCACTCATTTTGACCGCAAACTACAGTACAGTATATGAAACAATTCATTGAAATGTATAAGTCGTATGTATTTCATTATAAATGATTGTCTACAATTTTAATATTGTAACTGGTTTACATTGCTGCATCATTAGTAATGATTGATTACACATGTTAAATGATGCTGAGTTTTTAGATTTAAATCTTATATTTATAACACAGAGTTTTCATTCATACGAAAATCAATAAATGATTTAATGACTTAATTTAATTTAATATAATATATTACATAATATAAATGAATTTATAAATATATGCTCATAAATTGTTTTTAATTGGTACTCTACTGTACTGTACATTGGTATTAAACCAAATAGGAATTTCCATTAAAGTTAGTATCAGGATATTACTTACATTACGTATAGTAGTTAATGATTGTATATTATGCCTTATGTAGATTAATAAAGCTAGATAACTATACTTGACATTATATTTACATTTAATACAAAGACACATCATTTTAAAAATGAAATCATTATACCATAATTTTAATAGATTTCTTACTTTCATTTTTCTAAGCTTTTATAAGTTTAGACAATAATTTATGATATAAATAAATAACCAGTGCCAAATTTCACTAACCAGTAAATCGAGTTTACCAAAGTTTTATTTAATGTATTATCCACATAGCACAATATACCAGTACAGTTGCAAATGCAGTAATGTATTATAATAAGCAATTCTTTTAAATATAATATTTAAAACTAATTTTATATTACAGTCAATTTCCAAGAATATTAATTATCATTACCATGGTCATGTAAATATAATTTCTGATAATGTAAATACATGAATGCTTTCTGGGAATAAATGTGTGTTTATTTGCAACATTTACAAACATATGTATAAAATTTACTAATTATTATATTGAGTTTGAATGCATACACAATTTTTAAAACTTATATTCAGGTTTTAGAAATGTTCAAATGATTTAACCTTAATTGTTACCAAATTTAACCCAGAGCAATTCCGAGAGCAACATTTACTAATACATGTTTCCACCACTTATAATACTTGGATTTGTGTCCACTTTTGTCCCGTATATCACTGCCNAAATGATTTAACCTTAATTGTTACCAAATTTAACCCAGAGCAATTCCGAGAGCAACATTTACTAATACATGTTTCCACCACTTATAATACTTGGATTTGTGTCCACTTTTGTCCCGTATATCACTGCCTATGATCTCGTAATTAATAAGCTGTCCGTTCGAGTCAACCACCGCTTTGAGGGTCAATAATATGCTCACAGTTTCCGTCTCATTGAAAACCGTTATATTTGCGGCATTTTGTCCCGTATATCACTGCCTATGATCTCGTAATTAATAAGCTGTCCGTTCGAGTCAACCACCGCTTTGAGGGTCAATAATATGCTCACAGTTTCCGTCTCATTGAAAACCGTTATATTTGCGGCGCCGGTATATGCCGTACAGTTATACACCCCTTCCTGTCATTCATTTTTATTAATTTTAATTATGATAAAAAATAATACAGTAATACCTGGCTAGTATGCGTGCAGTTATCATTGCGTACGAGTCTATCCAATAGCGTGATATATGAGTTGGGAATGGTAGGTATGTCCAGACGTTTGTTTTGATTTATTTGCTCATTTTGCTGGTCAACCAATTTGTTAACCACTAATCCATGACAATATGTTTTTACAATTAGTTTTATGTTGAAGTATATAATCTAAGTTACTTACCATTAATGCCAGTGTCACCACAATTAGCCGTTATTAATACAGATATACAAACTGCTACCACAAACAGTTTCATAATTAATTGTTAAATAGTAGCTAGATGATTTGAAATAATAAAATATATATTCAATTTATTTTGTATGATTACGACAAACCTACGGAAATATATGATTTATAAAAGAAACAAAATTTATTCCTTTATTCCTAAAATAAACAATTATTTTAATAACATTGTTATCAATCCTTATAACACAATAGCCAATTAGATCCTTGTTTTGTAAAATGTAATTTATTACAAATATAAATATTGACATAAGGGTGCAATCTTACTACATCGTAAAAATAGAAATTATATTATTTATAAATTTAATTGTATTACACTTATATTATTGCATTGTACTAAAATAGGAGTTGTAATACCTTGGCAAATAAAGTATATCAAATGTTATACAGTTCACTGTTGAAATAAACTTTGTAAAGCTACTTAATTATAAAGATTATTTATTTCATTTATTGAATGTCACTTATTTCTATAAATAGCTAACGTAAATAAAGTTCATTGTTAATATAAAATTTAGATAGTATTAATTTTTAATTAATTCATAGTAGTTTACATAAATAATTTATATTTAAACTTATTTTCATAATTAAAAAGATTCATTAATTTTAATATGTTGTTAATTAAATAAATTTTTAATTTACCATTTTTATAATTAACATTTATATGTAATCTATTACAGTAGCTTAAATGATCTATTACTGTATTATATAAATTAAAAATAATTTTTTAATTTTGAGTATATAATAAAAATTTAAGTACGCTTACTTGTTAGCCAAAACTATTTACAACACATTATATTAAAATTTATCATGAGCATTACATTTTTGAATAACTTAATAAAAAACTCTATAAATTAATAATTAAAATAAAAATGTCGGAAAAATCATATAATTTCTGAATACTACACACAAAACTAAATAATCATCAAAAATATCCATTAATATTAAGTAAATATAATTAAGCTTTTTTGGTGAACACATAGTGACAAATGTTTTTTTGGCAAATAGTTTAAAAGTACAAACATTTAGGCAATTATGATATATTTAAATAATAAATGCATTGCTTTTCTCCGCAAATGTTATATAAATTATTTCGCAATATATTTAACAAATAAAATCATAATAACGGGCAAAATAAGTAAATATTTTGCGGCCATCGAGTCGGTCGT
>CAJPVJ010002567.1:1736-12767 GCA_905397405.1 Oppiella nova
ATTAATAGGCAAACATTTGAATTAATTTGAAACGAATATAATATAATTGAATACAAACTTGAAATATTTCATTCAAAGAAAAGGTTATAATTTTGGCTAAATTATCTAATCAAAGCAAAATTGTTTGCGAGTTTACAGAAAGAATAATGAATTGAAATGTTTGTTCAGAGAGTTAACAAAAATAATTAAAGAATTTTGATTTGCATTTAAGATCGGATTCACAATTAATTATGGAGTGGAGGCACAGATCCTATGAATTAATTCCGATGTAATGTCTGTTTAGTTAAACAAAACTGATTTGCAGGCTAATATATGTTTGGTCCTAAAATTAATTACATTACATATCCATTATTAACTGTTAACTGCAATTTAAAAATAAATAAATAAATAAATAAGTGCTGCAAAGAGCGCAAGTTTGGCTCATAATTGGCGCACAAGTAATAGCGCTTCTGGAGGGCACAGCTCCTGGAATTCAACTCTCAAAATGGGTTCAAATATTTTATTTCAGAAATTGTATTCATGTATTAACGGTCAGAGAATTCACTCTCATTTCTCAAACCATTTCTCAATACATTGGAAAACCACTGGAAGGCATAAATAGCCGCCAGTTATGCAAAACACACAGAAATTACATAATCTATGAGATATAATGCGATAGCGTTTTGGCAATACTTTCCTATCGTATGACGAGTTGACAATACATTCTGTGCGGAAGTTTCACTCTTTTGCCAAAAATATATGATTAATGTCTTTGAAATGTATATAGAATTACAAGAGTTTATAGTATTTTTAGTATTCATTTAACTAATGGTCTCAAAGAATGTCTCTTTTGTTGTATTGAATCAACACAAGAGAAACACAATTGTGAACACATTTTATGTTTATTAATAAATTAGGTGTGAAATAGAGATGCATTTCTTAGGCAATGGTATGGCAGTTATGCCTGCAATGACCTCCTTATACCACAAGAATAAGGAAATGTCTCCAAACAGTCAGAAAACACTATAAATAGAAGATATAAAATACAAAATATATTTTATTTATTTTTATGATTATATTTATTGTTATTTATTCCTATGATAAACTTTTTCCTATTTTCGCACAAAAAATATCTCAAAAGACAAAATACTGATAATAAAATTCTTGAACATCGCATACATAGTACCTGTATTTGAAAAATTCAGTAACAAATGGGAGAAAAACTTGTTTTTAATGATTATTATATGTGGTCTATAAATGAATCGCCCGATTCTGGCAATTGAGACAATTTTTTCATTATTAATAAAAATGAGAAAAATTTTATGTTTCAAAAGAAATACTTTTATTTAATTCTTTCGTTTTGTTTGATTGTTAAAGCATTCCATAGCCATAGCATAGGCTCCACTCCATGTGTATAAATAAATTGAATGCATTTTTGAGAAATAATAGATATTTTGCTCAAATTAAGGTGCGATTCGTATTATTCAAATGCAATTTCTATCCCACTTTTCGTCTCCACTTTTAAATAGAGGAAAAGCCCTCAAAACGATCACTTCAACCGACAATTGTTTTTATTGTATACAAAAATCTTTGCGTTAATCCCAGTATTGTGTTGGACACCGACACTAATGACAGCCCCACCAACACATTAACTATAATTACTCCAAACACATAAAAGCTGTAATTTTGAGTTACAGAATAGGCTGTGAATAGGTATTCTCTAACAACACCTAAAATGCATTTTTTGCTACAATTTTCTAACCATTGAATACATGAATAGAGAGTTTACTTCAACTCTCAACAAAACACACAAATAATTAATTAATGATTTGAATTGCGATTACAACTCGATTTGCTGTTCAAACACACAAAACCCTCGCAAAATTTGTGTGCAATTAAATTGTTATGAATTTATAGTTAAACTCCGATAATCAATAACCGATGTCTAGATTGCATGAGTGGAAAGCCTATCAATGAATTAAACTAAACTACATATTCACTAACTATTAATTTGTATTATAAATGAGGAATCAAAATATTGGTGAGAATTTTATGCTGAAATACTGTTCACGAGTTTTGATTTGAAAATTTTTGGTTATTATTGATAAGTTTGCAGAAAATGATTAATCAAATGGCGAGGACTGCAAAGGCAACAGAAGTTGTTGTAATTATAACGCGTTTTCGCCAAAACTGATGAAAATGGAGATTATCTACAGAAATGATTTTGTTTGCATTTACTTATAGTTTTTTATATTGAATTTGAATATTTGAAACACTCATTTGGGCCGTCTGTTAGCACCGGTACTAAAGTCACGCATAACCCCTGTCTCCCTATCCCTATCCCTGTGCCGATACTCTCACAACACGGGTTTGAATAGTGTGAGCGATGGCCACACTTTTGCCACGAAATATCAGAGCTAGCAATCAATAGTCACGAAAACAACTTTTTTATTTATAGACAACTTTTAATATCACATATAAATGTATCGCTTATTAACACAACTATGAGATTGTGTTCACTACAAGTATTTATGAAAAACTGAAAGAGAAATTATATTTTTCTGTATAAACGTTTGCTTAAAGGTATAAATGTTATAGCAATTTGCAATCCATTGCATGCCATGATATGGATATTTTTGATGAGCCAACTAGTTATGAAAACCCTGTTCTGATAGTTATAGTGACAACATATCTGCTCAAATTATACATTAAATCAATGGCTTTAAGTAATCAAAATATAATGTGTTGAATGATTAGTTACAGATAGGAATCACAATTTATAGAAATTTGCTTCTTTGACTCATTGCATACAATACTTAACTATTATATTATACTAATAATAATACTTTGTTTAAATTCATAATTAGAAATACAAACATGCTTC
The DNA here is from genome assembly GCA_905397405.1 of Oppiella nova. Taxonomy (NCBI): domain Eukaryota; kingdom Metazoa; phylum Arthropoda; class Arachnida; order Sarcoptiformes; family Oppiidae; genus Oppiella; species Oppiella nova. The sequence goes on from CAJPVJ010002567.1 coordinate 4,600, forward strand.
AAATTATTCAAACTCTATTGTTGTAGACATAAAAACAACACAATAATAACAATATTTATGTTTATTTTATATAATTTTTAAACATAAATTCAATACCTATCAAACACTTGTTAACACAATTTAGCATAATTTTTGCCAAACAGTATTTACGAGTTAGTTTGTAATTCACTCATAAATTTGCGTTTATCTAATGTTTTATTTACCTTTCAATATGTTTTGAAAGCACTTTTCTATTCTTGAAGTTTAAGTGCAAATATTTCTCATAACAATTCGCTTCTCAATAAAAAATATTCAAATTTTAATTTTATTTATTAAAAAGTGAACATAAATTCTATTGACAGTTATTACTAATAATTTATTTATGAATTCATATCGAAATGTATGAAATTTCTGAACTTTTTTCTTATTTAAAAGTTTATTCAATACTTTTGATGGAAATTATGTTTAATATAAACAATACATTTAAGTCTACGAAAGCGTAAAACAAATTTTTTACAAACTATTAGTTTTGAACCTTTTAAGCAATCAATAAAATAAATAATTCCGTGTATAAATGAATAATTTATTTATTTTTCTTATGTTAGTTAGGAATCGCTTTCAATAATCCAGTCTTTGCTTTAAAAATAACTTTCTGTTAGACTTCGAAATAAATAACTCGAATGCAAATAATTGTCTTTTGAATGTCTTTCTGACATACCGGCCCTCCACGTGCTTTTCATAATGAGAGCCAACAGTTATCAGATCTCAAGGCATCGACAACAGGACCAGTAGTTATGGTCTTTCAGAGGGAATATGCGCTAAAAAGCCGGCATTTCTTCCAACTGGAGATCAAAGCAAATTATATCGCATGCAATCGATCGGCAAATCTATCAAATAATTCAATAGAAATGCTGTGTTTGACGTCAAATTGCATTTCATTCAAAAACTTCTGAATTGAATCACATTTTGAATTATCAAAAGGAAATATGTTTTGCGAAATTGCTTTAAAATATGCGCTTCTGTTATACAATACTGTTCACCAAATTATTGGTTATTTGTCTGCTTTTTGTGCAAACATTTTCATACAAGTAGTGATGAATTTAATTTTATGTTTTATTAAATATAGATTTAAGGCATTAATTATATTAAAATACAAACGATTCTGTAGTCGACTCTCTCTCTCTCTCTCTCTCTCTCTCTCTCTCTCATCTCTCGTTGTTTTCTAACTATTCGTTACGCATTTCAGTCCTTCAATTGATTTAATAATTTATTGACCAAAATAAGTTAAATATAAAAACAAAGTTTCAGACAATGTATTACTGGTGCCAACCCTTGCCCTCTCTATATATAAATGATTGGTTCAGTTCATTGCACTTGAAACTCTTGGAATTTAACTTAAAAAATATTTTAAATTAAATTACTATTATATTTAATGGGATATAAAATTAAATAAATCGAGATATAACGCAATTTTTAGTGAATATTAAAATATGAATACATTTGACGGAAAGTGATTTCTCTTACGAGACGTGTGTTTAAATAGCAGTGATTTAGCCATAAGTGAAGAATGCGGTCAATAATTATTACAAAAATCTGTTTTTCAGATATATTTTACACGAAAAACACTATTATTTGCATTCAATGAATCGGAATTTAAAGCATTGTTTTGTCTGTAGAAATCTCTGTAAACCAATGGAGTAGTGAATTGTGTGATAGGAATCGGTAGCCATTATTTAAGTCCTTATTGTATTCATTGCTACCGAAACTGTTGTTCACTTTTTTCGCTATAATATAATGATTTTCTCTCGAATAATATCATGGATTTCATGCAAAACACAAGCGTATCAACGATTAGGATCTCTGGCCCTCTCTTTTCCTAACTCTTAATTTTTCTAAACTTTTTTATTCTTCTTTTTCATAACATATTACACAAGAAGTGGTGGTGTTATCACCCGTAAGGCTATAAGTCCCGCCACAAAACAAGGAGCTAAATCTTAAACCATGCCTTTCCCCTCATCCCAGAGCCCTGCAAATCATGATCGCAAATCTGTTTGCATTTTCGTATTATTTTTGCTCTTAATATAACGCAATTTTTAGTGAATATTAAAATATGAATACATTTGACGGAAAGTGATTTCTCTTACGAGACGTGTGTTTAAATAGCAGTGATTTAGCCATAAGTGAAGAATGCGGTCAATAATTATTATAAAAATCTGTTTTCCAGATATATTTTACACGAAAAACACTATTATTTGCATTCAATGAATCGGAATTTAAAGCATTGTTTTGTCTGTAGAAATATCTGTAAACCAATGGAGTAGTGAATTGTGTGATAGGAATCGGTAGCCATTATTCAAGTGCTTATTGTATTCATTGCTACCGAAACTGTTGTTCACTTTTTTCGCTATAATATAATGATTTTCTCTCTCATAATATCATGGATTTCATGCAAAACACAAGCGTATCAACGATTAGGATCTCTGGCCCTCTCTTTTCCTAACTCTTAATTTTTCTAAACTTTTTTATTCTTCTTTTTTCATAACATATTACACAAGAAGTAGTGGTGTTATCGCCCGTAAGGCTATAAGTCCCGCCACAAAACAAGGAGCTAAATCTTAAACCATGCCTTTCCCCTCATCCCAGAGCCCTGCAAATCATGATCGCAAATCTGTTTGCATTTTCGTATTATTTTTGCTCTTTTCTGTCTCTTAAATGCATTTCTTTTATAAAAAGTGAGTGAAAACACAGAACACAACACAAAATACAAACATTTTTCAGGAACTCATGGCTTCCAATAGAGAGTGTATTATACTGTATGTGCACTGAAAATGATATACAGCCTAATCATTTGCATTACTCTCGAATAAATAAGGCACGAACTCAATCATTTGGGGGAATGGGAGGAATGGGATGCACTCATCACGACTCGACAAATGCTGTGTTTTCTTGTTTGCCACCAAAACCATAGGTCTTTTCACAGCACTTCACGTATTGCTTATTCGCTCCGTTTAGCCATTGCTTTGCTTTTGACCGGAATTTTCACAAAATTTACTTAAGATAACAAATGCTCTCTCTCTCTCTCTCTCTCTCTCTCTCTCTCTCTCTCTCTCTTGTTTTTAAGCAAAGTTTGTTCGTATTTGTGATTTAAAGTAATGAACAATTTCTTAACCGAAACCTTCATGTAATTTGTTATTGAAGTTCATAAGACATAACATTAGTCTGAAATTAGTCAAAAAGTTCGTGTCTTAACATTTGATGGCATAAGGGCTCACAAGACAGGCCCTCATTTAGGCACCGGATCAACAGCTCACGACTCTCTGGGCACTGATATATAAATTTCCAAAAACTTTTGGTATTGAATGGAAAAACTTGGAGATCCCGGCGCAATTATGATTCATATATTATCATTATTTTAAACTAATAAATTGATTTCAAAATTCTAACTAATAATGAATACACTGTAGAAACTGAGACTCCGAAACGGGAGGCAAACTCATTTGAAAATCTGCAGTAATTTCTTAAACGATAATATATATTGCCTTATATATTACCTGCAATTTTAATTTTGTGTCACAAAAACTCATCTTATGTTTCATAAAAAATTAGATATATTTTACTCAAAAATGCATTTAATTTTATGTAATTTAATACAAGGTTTTAATAAAATTAATGTTTTGGTAAATAATTGCTATCCTATGGACTGAAACCCAATCACTAATGAGTGTCTGTAAGAGAAAGCGAGAGAAGACTTTCGTTTAATTTAATTAAAATCTCGTTTACTATCAATATATGACAGAAAGGGAATCATAACCGGCGGCTATTTTGCACTCAAAATTTTAGTCCATATTTATTGATTAAATATATGCTGTATTTGCCAACTGTTCTCGACTGTCAAAAGTGATGCCAAACTTTTTTCACTCTTAAGATTTCTTCGCATATTATTCAAATATTTTGCTCATTTAATCGCATTCAACATCTCATCAAAATGTTTGAGATATAATATGAAAGTTTACAATTTATGCGGATACAATATTTCGTATGTAATTTAATTTTGCTTTATTTTCTTATACCGTATAATAGCTGAGAATTAGTTTTTACTGAAAAAATTAGATTCAAATACAAATCAATGCTTCATTTGTTCGTGAGATTTGTTTAACAAATAAAAAACAATATATAATTTTGTGCAAAACATGAAATAATTGTAGAGTAAATGGCATACAAATGATTAGTTCATTGCCTATCAAACAATCGTTATCTCAAAGATATATTGTATTTAAGCAAACCTTTTCTCATTTGTATTTACATTATGAACAAAATAACAATAAGTTTAAAAAGACTACAAATACGGGGAAAGACCTCAATATTTAATAAACATTATAATAGATTTACTATAAATATATTTGTAAAGAATATTGTTATTAAACCCAATTATAATAACATTATTATGCCTTATACTGTATTGTCTCCACAAACAAATGCATAATAAATGACTGCCTTTCTTATGGATCTCATAATCACATTATAGCTCAGGTATGCATGTCTTGCAAAGGGGATTCATTTCTTGTTTTTATTCAAATGTATGCATTTGTAACGATATAATAAATAAATGCATTTTTATTTATTTGTGCTCAAGTCGTGCAAAGACTTCAATCTATAGTGTATTTGCTATTCATTTATTGGATACACAAAAATGCTTTAATGTTTTCTTAATTGTCTTAAATTCCACTTAAAGAGTACTTTAATTTCATTAAATAACCATTTTTTCCGATATATTAAACCAAAAGTCAATTTTGAGCTCAATTTTATGAGAATTCTTTTGCATAAAAATTTTGCATTCAATTAGTTTTATACAAATTTCCCACAAAGTATTATATCGATTATAAGATTAATGACTTAAAAGCCATCAAAAATAAGAGACAAATATTATTTTCTTATATTTTGTTTGCTAATAATGAGCCCATATTTTAAACAATAATAATAATATTCAAAACAACATAATATTGTTTATTACTCTATTATATTTAGGAAATATATGACTCCAAATACATGAGATATTATACGAAATAACATTAAATATTTAAGACAAACATTAATAGACAATACATGAATCATAATAGTTGTTTGAATATAATATTAATATTTTTTAAAACAATGTTTTCCGCATAGTTTTGATCTTATTTGATATAATCTTCAAACTTCTATTCTTTACACAAACATCTATTTATTTTTGTGATTATATTTCTACAAATACTTAAACTCAAAGACAATCATTGGGAGTCATCACAGAATTACATGACATTCCCTTCATATGTGGAAATTAATGCATAATAATTTTTATACAAGTATTTAGTTTTCAAAGTTTTCATAAAATTCTTACTCGTTATTGAAACACGTATTTTAGATTAAGAGACAAATAAAACTAATGGCATATAAGAAAAATAACACATTTCTTATGCTTTTAATTATTACTTAAAAGTTGGGTCTGTTTTATGTTTTTGTTTTCCCAAATTGTATCTTATAGTTAGTCACCATTTATGTCATCCACTCATTATGTATGCGAGAGATCGCTGATATCTATTGATATACAGTATGTCTGCAATTGATATGTCTTTAAGAAATATATATCAGAGATATTGAGAGAAAATTCTTTCTCTTATAAACGAGTTTGAAGTATACGTGAAGACATCGACAGTGATAGCTATGATAGACATTCAGTTGTCAATACGAGTCCGTCAGAGAAAAATTAAATAAAACTTTTTTATGACATTAAATTAAAATAAATTATATCAAAGATTTTTTGCTTTAGTTATTCAAACATTGATTTGTTGAGAGAACAGACACCCAAATCCCTATACCCTATAATTTATGGTCTTTAGGGGTATCCAAGCCAGTGATGGGTATCCCTTCAAGATCTTTGGGAGACTTAAAAGACATTATGTTTTCCGCTAAAGTCCTCTACATTTAAGTATCAAATAATAAAATATCTTTTAATTTCGTATAAAAAGCATTTTCTCTCAGAATTGAGTGCATCTGTTGCGGAGCCAAAAGAGTCTTTGTTTTGCGGACAGTATTTGCGGTTTTAAATAATGGGACAAAAGAAAGCACTTTTTCAACCGCTGTTTGAGAGGGAAATAATAAATTGATGAGAAAACGTGTGCTATTTTGTTACATCCCTTCGCAATATTGTAACACAAAAAGTACGGATCGGATCCCAAGAGAATAAGGTTTTGTATAAAATTCTCTCCAAAAAGGACTACTGTTTCATAACATACTGGTATAGTGTATGTACTGATGGCCACCGTGTTTTTATGCATCGTTTAGGACTACATGTAATACTAAACCTAATTTAGAGCATTAAATCACAAAAAATGGTTTCAATTCTCCTGTGCTCTCAAACTTTGGGCTCAAGAGTTGCTCCGAAGACTACTCCTAAGTCTACAGAGTATATGATTTTTGTGGGAAATATTTATCGTTGTTTTGATAGTATGTGAAAGTATCACATGTGTTGTGCAAATTAATGCATAATTAGCCTGGTTATTTGAGAGTTATGGCTAAATTCAATTATGGGTAACGTGTTTAATATTTTTAAGTGTTTTATTTCACCACTTAATGTGATTATAGCGCAATATAATGCAAATTTATTTCACTGATAAATCTGAATATTAAATGAAAAATATTGCAAATCTGCGTCAAACTTAGGAATTTATTTATCGTTATGTAAACAAAGTATTGATTTATATGTAGAATATATTAAATTCTAAACCAGAATCGGCTTAAAAATATATTAAAAGAGATATAATATCTGAATAAAAATAATTGTCTCGTCACTCATCGCATCCTCTGAACCAAAGATGAATAGTTTGAAGCATTTATTGAGATATTTTATTTCTTCAAACATTTTACTCATCTTTGCTCTCGTTTTTCAATGTCATAACAAGTGAGATAAGAAATTAGTTTCAAAAATCTTCAAAACCTAAACATAACACACAGTAATAAAGAAATTGTCATATTTGTGTGCATTTCTGGACAAATCGTTTGCACTCTAAATACTATGTCTTTCCATACGAGATGTCATTTGTTATGTAATCGCTCGCCAGTCAATCAAATCCGAGGTAGAGTTCATGTCTTTGAGTTCAACGACAAAATATATACAAATTATTTGTTTGGTTTTAAGAGTAAAAATATTCACAGATTTTTAGTCGAAATATGTTCGCGACGTTCTCTCTCTCTCTCTCTCTCTCTCTCTCATGCCATACCTCATCTAACAAACTATGTTAGGCTTCACTGAAAATAACTGCTCAATAATTTGCGATTTCCTCTCAATCTATCATCCATTTAGTCAAACATTTATTGGAAGACAGAAATAAAAGGCGTTTAGAAATCAGTTGTTTTGATTGCAATACTAATGCAATGAAGTTTATCACTGCCATAACTGCCATACATTGTATTCAGTGATATTTATGTCTCATAATATACTTGACATACACTTTCACAATAACTTTTCAGTTTATTCTCAAACCATAAAAGTCTTTTGAGAGAAAATGAAAATAACTATTGATTTTTTTGTTGTAATTTTTCACTAAAAATTATAAATAGCTCTGCAAATAGTGAGCGCATGAAAGCGTTTAAAGCACTTTCACTCAAAAGTTTTCCCAAAAACTTCATTCAATACCTAAATGTGTTGAGGAAAAAGTCATATCCTATGAATTGGCTTTAATATCGCAAACTCTTAAAAGCTTGTCTCATAAAACACAGTCAATACTTTAATACACTTTAAGATTTATTTTTTATTTAATATACTTTTGTATACTAGTATGCCGTAGTTTTAAGGGAATAAATTTTAATGCATTTTAGATAATGTTTTAGCAATGAGTTTCTTTGGGGATGCGATGCATATAAATAAGTAAAACCGAAATCAACTTAATCACTGAATACGCTAAATATTGTCTATTTTTACGTTCACTTTAATTGTATTTTCCTCTCTCTATGTGTGATTACATTGAATAGTGAACTGAAGACTTACTTTAAGATAGTTTCCAATGAGTGAACACAAACTTTTTTGGCCATACATTAACAGTATGTCTATTCGTTTCCTGTAATATATTTATTTGATTTCAATTTTTTCTCCACTTTTTCGACCATTTATTAAAACGAAGACATCGTTTGCTTTTCAGCCAAATATAATAATA
>CAJPVJ010002568.1:0-12766 GCA_905397405.1 Oppiella nova
AACCACAACAATGATGACAATGAGAACCAGTGACGCGACCACTGCTATCAGAATACCCAACACCGGGTTCACCACAATCTGATCGAAACTCCCTATTCATTGGTGTGTGAAATGCATTCAATATTAGACATCAATATTATATTAATATAAATCTGTTTGTTGTGAATAGTGGTTTAGTGCTATTAAAATAACGATCAACATAATCGTATGTATTTAGTATTCATGAAATACACAAGCTAAATCATAAGTGATGTAATTGTTTGAAATAAAATTTTAGAAAAATTAACTATGAGAAAAATGACATAATTTAATGTAATTTGAATATAATTAGATTATTCTATAAATAAAATAAATAAATATTCAAACATTTATTTAATTTTGATTAAAATCGGTAAACATAAATTTTGTGCATATGTGAGTGCATAAAATAAAATATTGAATAAAAAGTTTGTATAGTTTTAGTCTAGTTTTAAGTTCAGTATTACTACCGGTATTAAAGTGTGTAAAAACAACCACTAAATGGCTAATAATCAGAATGTGTTTAATAAATATGTACTCAAAGAGTGTGTAACAAGGACTATAAACAAAGTACCCGGGTACAAACAGCGCTGTATAAAATTAGTCCTAAAAAGTGTTTATTGTATTTAAAAAGGTTTAAATTTTAAAACTAATTTCAAAGTCCCAAAGACTTACCATTAGATATATGTTTCTCTGGGGGCGAGAGTGTGGCCGCACTCAGCGTTACCGTATGGCTCCTACCCTTGGTATTGGCGGCGTATAGGACCAGGGTGTACATTGTGCCCGGATGTAGACTGTTGACGGTGTAGGCCGGGTGGGTGTTTGAGCTGAGGTTGGCGTGTAGTTGTTGGGCGGCTGTGGTGTACACTTCGAGATAGAAGTGCTGGTGTAGACCCCCGTCGTCGCCGGGGGTGCAGTCGATCAACAAAGTGGTCATCGAGTGGTTAGTGACGGCACAGTTGCGCACCGGTTCCGGTTGGCCTGTTTGAGGGAAATACATCATTTATATCATTAGTTAAGTTGCCATTGATTTGTGAATTTAGAGGCAAAAGGGTTTGAATTTAAGTTTTGGAAAGTAATGAGACGTTAAACGTATGGCTTGTTTGTTGTAAATGAATGGATTCACAGTTAGATTGTTTGCAAAGTATAAGTAAATTATATTTTGTCAAAACTAAAAGTTAGGTTAAATAAAGTAAGGTACCGTACAATTATTGCCTAGAACAATGCATTATGTAAATAAATTCATTATTAGTATATATAACTAGTAATGTAATAGAAACTGTAAATCATAAATTAAGAAACATTTTATGAATATAAAATTTAATAGATTTAAATCATATTGGAAACAAAGTAGAGCGTTATTTTATACAAACTTAAAATTAAATTATTATTTAAAAGTAAAATTATTTCTGTACTGTAATATGTGATAATTTTAAGCTTGGAAACAAATTCACAGAATTGAAATGTTTTTATTTATTTCCGTCCTTTAGTTATAAATTATTTAGTCTTAAATGTTGCGAAAAAATACTAATATTATTTCATAACATATGATATAATATTTGTTAAAATCCATTAGATTTTTGTGTTTCAGAGACTATTTGGTTGTTGTTTTTAGTCGCATGAAAACCCGTTAAGAAAGCAATAAAATTGTAGTTAAAATCTAAGGGCTCGTCGAAAAAGTTTTTATATTTTATATTATTTTGTTTTACTTTGTTATGTATTTTATTATATGAGACTTTTTTGTTTATTGTTTTTTGTGTTTTGTAGCAAAAGAAAGTCAATGAACACAAAAAATACATATAACAGTAAACTGAAAATTCGGTGTATATTTTCTGTATCCTTGGTACATGAAATATATTTTTTCGTATATTTTTCTATACTTTGCAGTCAATTCTCACTTATTTTTCTAAAATTTTTTATGTGCTTTAAATTTAAGTTCAAATATTGATTTCCATTTGTATTGATATTTACTTTAGTTTTTCCGATTTGAAAGTTTTTGTGTGTGAGGGGTGGAGAGAGAGAGAGAGAGAGAGAGAGAGAGACTTTCATCCCGTGTAAAGCCTATGAATTCTGTTTATTCACTATAAAAAGTACACTATAAATAAATCTAATAAAACTTTCTATTATTAGCAGTTGATTACAAAGTGTTGACAATTTTGTCCATTAAATCCAGTTTGGATCTATTTTGGAAATCTATTTTATAATACGATTGTACTAAAGTTACAGTACATGAGTCCTAGACTTGTAAGTACAAATAGGTACAGTATATAAATGAATTATAATTTCATATAAATAAGAAATTTTGAATAGAGATTTTTGAATCAAATACTCAAATTCTCATCTCTGATTAATTCATATAAAATGAACACAACTTAATAAATATGATAAAAGAATCGTTTCCCATATTTTTGATATTCAATATGATATACTTAAATCATTATTATGCACATTATACACTGAATAATGAATTTATAATTTTATATTATTATAATTTACTAGCAATTTCAGAATAATTTTGAATAAAAGTATACTATACAATTTTAACAAAAAACAAAAATTATAAGTAAAATTTATTTCAAAAATTATAGCGTATACTCTATATTATAGCGTAAAACTCTGTTCACAATTTATAAACTATGTCACAAACATAACTTTTACATATAAATCCCTTTTCACTTCATTTCTAATCATCTGATATCATGTCTGACACCACAGAGAGTATCCATCGATGTATTCATACGGATATGCAATTCATGTGTAATATTAGCATTCATTGGGTCGTTGTCTCAATAGTGGTTCACAAGGTTTTAGAAAAGTTTATTGTCATATACTTTGTGATTGTATTCAACAATAAAATGAGAAACAAATATCCATTTGATGTTTAAAGACCAGGGAATGAGAGAGAGAGAGAGAGAGAGAGAGAGAGAGAGAGAGAGACTGAAATAAAACTCAAGAATATTCTTGTCTGATATTTTATACACATATCAAACAATTCTTTGGATACAAAAACAATGATATATAAGGAAATACAAAAACAAAAATCAAAAGACAAATATACAGTACAGAGTACTAGTAGTATGTACTGAAAGTGTGTATATACGAGAAAGTTAGGAAACTCTTGCACCAAAATAATAAAAACAAACAAAACTGAAAGTTTAGGAATAAATTTCAAATAAAAATGTTCAAGTCAACTCTGATTTTGTTATAATAAAACTAAAATAGATTGTGATTTCGCTAAGAAATATATTCGGGTGAGTTATATATATAAATAAAAATAGGCTTTCAATTCATTTTGTGAATTCGCAAACAAAACAATAAATAAAATCAAATAACAATACAATGGAAAAGACTCGAGAATTTAATTCAATATAAAAAGCAAAAGAGAATAATACATATAAAACGTGGAGAAAGCTATTAAATCAATCAAATATAGACACAAATAATATAATTATTTAAACAATACTATTCCACTAAAATAATATATGATAAAAATAGATAAATACTTTGATACACTGCAAATGTTTATAATTCAATTTATGTAGCAGCACAAGCTGTATTTTAAAATTACTAGTTATATTTTAAATATAAATTTAAGTAAACATTAATTTATCGGTTAACGCAATTAACAGACCAATTTTGATGATTAAATTTATATTATTTTATTAAAACGAGTACCGGAATAATTATTAATACTGTATATTGATTATTTTCTAGATATTAAAATATTTAAGTAATTAAGTAATATTAAATAATTTCAATTTGAAATCTTTTCCCTTTGTACTTTAATTAATGTTAATTTTACTAGTTTATAAATTATAATTATATCTAATTTACTAATAAAATCTCAGGTTTTACAAAAATATTAATAAATATAACCAAATATCCAGATCATTATCCTAAATATAACTTGATACTAAATAATGAACAAATAGAAACCATTAGTGAATAGAAATATAAAACAAAGATTAATAGCTTTAATAAGAATAATCGAAATCTACTGTAATATAAGTATTCAATGAATGAGTGCTTCAAAGCGTTTTTGGACACAAAACGCTTGATTTATAGCAAAACATTAAAAGTATTTTTATATAAAAGATAATATCGTGTTATTGAAGTATATATTCTGTATATACAGCGAAAGCATAACAAACAAAAGGTGTCTATTATTTATCAATGATATGATACACAGAATATATTTCATAGAGAATAACAATAAAAATTGTATTACATTTCAAACATAAACACAAAAACACTTTTGCAAACAATAACTATGACTTCCAATCGCCGCGATATCAATACAAACGATAATATTCCGGTCATTATGTTTATCGCCTTATTATGACTACTACTGAGAGCTACAGTCAAACCCTATTTAATATGCAATCGGTTTGCATACATCCACTAATACCTGTACTATAATTTACAAACAGAATATAAGAATTTAATTTACATAATTTTAATTTTAGTAATTATAAACTATGGATAATTATACAGAATATACTAACAGCATTACTTTTTTAAATAAATTAACTGTATAATATCTGTTTATAATTTCTGGGTATTCTGTAAACCTAACAGAAAGCTACTATTAATAGCAATTAGAAAGTTATAAAATAATTGAGCGAGCTATTAAGCTATAATAATTGTTAAAATAAATCAAGAAAATTGGTGATAACGTGTATATATATACAAACCAGCTGGCACAATGTTGAAAACACAGGGTTCCTGTTGTACGCCAATTGAGTTTTGTGCGGCGCATAGCAACTGGCCGTAACTGAACCGGGTCTTTGGCGTATAGGTAGCCACGCTTATGGTGTGGTTTGACGTAAAAGTCCGCAATTCCGTGATATCCGAGTCACTCGTATTGACAAACCATTTGAACTCGACTTTAGAGGTGGGCTCGGCGTCCACTTCGCACCTGATTCGCGCCCCCTCATTACGGCCCACACCGTACTGTCGCTTCTGACCCTCTTTACATACCGGTGCGACTGATGTAATGGCAATAAATGGAGTATTTTGTTATTAATTCAGTGTATCAAATACTTAAAAAGTAATAAATATTTTCGCTAAACTTTTATTTAATGTCAATTTTGTGATAATGTTATGTCATATTATGGTGGAGTATAAACGTTAATAGAAATAAAAATAACACTAAATGTACAAGTGTATTTATTTGATTTTATGATGAAATAATCATACTGTATTTAAAATTTATGATTATTTTGAGATATATTTTAGATTAGCGTTCATTGTATGGGGTGTTTAATAGTGTTATTCAAATAAACTAAAAAGCTTTTAGAAATGAAAACTCTTATCAGAATCTAATTTTGCTAAGAATTTGCGAAAAATCAATATTTTAAAACAAAAACATCGAAAAATATAAAAATAGTATTTCACTGTTTTTCTAGACTACTCGACAACTCGTATATAGAAATTACTCTTATATTACACTTATTAGCTAAGAATTTGCGAAAAATCAATATTTTAAAACAAAAACATCGAAAAATATAAAAATAGTATTTCACTGTTTTTCTAGACTACTCGACAACTCGTATATAGAAATTACTCTTATATTACACTTATTATTACGATTGGGTCTTAAGAAAAATGTTGAAAGTTTTTACTCCAAATCAATTCATACATCTCTTTATCGATTACTATTACTTGAGTTTTTATAGTTGAAACTCGAGTTCGGATGTGTGTGTGTGAGTGAGTGTGTGTGTGTATGAGAGAGAGAGAGAGAGAGAGAGAGAGAGAGAGAGAGACTTATGTAATAAAATGTTTGGTAACTGAAAAAAGTCAAAAACTCGAAAACTGAATGTCGGGTCAAATATAACATAAAAAATATTTTTAAGAGGAGAGAGAAAAAGATATAATAAATAAAAAGCAATAAAAGAGAAAAACATTAGGAGTGTGAGAGAGATCGAGGGGTAAACACAACTAAAAAAGGTCTCATAAATAGATAAATAAAAGTTTTTGCCCTAAAATTGAAATTAAATGCTTTGGAAACAATTTAATGACTCCATTGGAAATGTGCAAATAAATCAAATTTGTAAAAAGCATGTTATAATTATTTTTATATCATTCATTGATTAAGATCCGGGAAAATTATGTTTATATTTACTACAACCATGGTTAATTGTATAAAAACTTTTTATTTACAAATAAATGTATTATACTGTATCTTAAATACCAGTACCTAATCAGTATAACTCATTTAAGTTTTAATATCTTTTGTGTTAAAATAAAAAATATGAAAACTAGGGATAACTTACAGTTAATCTTGAGGTCAATGGAGTCGCTGATGGAATCGCCCTCATTGTTGAAAGCCATGCACTGATACCGTCCCCTATGGTGTCGCCTAACCTTCTGTAAGACCAGCGACTGATTGGTGATAATAACACCGGATGACGGAGTGGTCACCAGTGGCTTCCCATCGACCATCCATAAGACCTCTTTGATCCATGGGTTGGCTCTGATGTGACACTCGAGGTATATATCGCTTCCCTCTCTGATGGCATCCTTTTGTATGTTTGCGCCGAAGGATAGAGTGATTTGTGGCGGAACTGAACCATAAATATAACAATAAATACACATTCAATGCTTCAAATCTGCATACATTATATCAAATCCACAATTTCTATACAAAAAACTATTATAATCTAGTTTGAACCAATTAAGCTACACTGATACTATTGTCATTTTGTATTAAAAATTATTAATAATTATTCTCAATGTCTAAACTTATGTTAAAATTTCAATATTAATACAGAATATTCTGTTCTCTATACTGTACAGTACTATACAAATAAATAAAATGTATAATAAATAAACAATTGTGACATACAGTGGACATCGAGGGTACGACTGTCCTCGAGGGCGGTGTGAGGCATAGGTAGGTTGTCGGCCCTACAGGACAACTGTTTGCCGTTGTCGTCAACTGCGGGCACGAATGTGACGACAGAAAAGCTGGTGTTCCCGTCGTTGATGAGCGAATCCTTGGCTGTATGTATGCGATGTGTGCCCTTCCACCACGTGATCTGCGCCGGTGGTCGCGAACCGGTGGACCGGCACTGGAGTTCCGTTCGCATGCCGGCCACCAGTGGACGCTTTGGCGTTGCGATCAATACGTCCAACGGTTTCACTGTTTATAAAGAGTATTATAATTAGTTAAATGTTTATGAAATTTTAAACTTTTTTTTAACAATTTTCTTTAANGTGGACCGGCACTGGAGTTCCGTTCGCATGCCGGCCACCAGTGGACGCTTTGGCGTTGCGATCAATACGTCCAACGGTTTCACTGTTTATAAAGAGTATTATAATTAGTTAAATGTTTATGAAATTTTAAACTTTTTTTTAACAATTTTCTTTAAACCGATGTTTGAAAGACTCTGTTTTAGTTGAGTTACAATTGTATTGAAAATATGAGTAGGGTATGAAATTTTTATAAAAATAAATATACCAAAAAATCATTCTCACAAGTCACTATTCAATATGTTCAATATATTGTATTACATTGGTGCAAAAGTTCTTGCCTAAATTGTCATAGAACACAATGTTATAACAGGCGAGAACTTTTGCACCAATGTAATACTTTCATTGAAGTATGATTGTATTAAGCATGTACAGTATATTGCAATTGTTTGACTGTGCTTGATGGACTATAAACTTTATAAGTATAAAGTACAGGTCAAACTTACCCCTGATTTTCATTCCCTTTCCCTTCCCTTTCCCTTAATTTTTGCTTGAAGGGATTCCCTTTCCCTTCCCTTAAATTCCCTTAAAATTTAGGTATAAAATTACAATTGAAATGAGCATGTAATCTCACATTAATACATATGAAATGAAGTTTTTATTGAGTTTTATTACAATTAATACTATTGGTATTATTTAAACTCATTTTTACCACAATTAAAAATAATTTAATGCTTTCACTCCTAATGTTAATAAAATGATTGTTTTTATTATAGTTTTATAGCTCTTATTCACTATTAAATGATTCAAACTCACAGCATATTAAACAATTTAATACAGTATTTATGTGACATTTAAGGGAAATTAAGGGAATTTGGTATAAGGAAATCCCTTACATCCAAAAAGGGAATTCCTTACACCCAAAAAGGGAATCCCTTTCCTTTCCCGTATGTGATTTTTGATTCCCTTTCCCTTCCCAAACTTTGACCTGTAGTATAAAGTTACACTACTTTCCCTTTTCATTTTGAAACAAATACAATACTTTAATTTAAAGTTTGATTCTCTCTCTCTCTCTCTCTCTCTCTCTCTCTCTCGGATTAAACATAGCAACAAAACATTAACCCAATAGTAAGCAAGTTAAGATATTTTTTATAAGTTTTCTAATAACTGAAACATTTGGTTGTGTTTTGTAAAACTTAACAAAATGACGAGATATTACAATTAGGGTTAAGAATAGACCTAAGAAATTATGGCCAAAGATGGCAAAGACTCGCTTATCATTAAAGTGAATGATATCTCAAATGAGGATTCCATCAAAAAGTATGGCCAAGGAATGGATCAAATCAGTGGTGACATCAACTCCATTATATTGATGCGGCAAATGGTGGCCATAATTCATGAGAGTATTATAAGGTGCGAGCAATACAATCACAGTATGTATTCAATTGCTAATTAATTTGAATTTATGTTTTTAACATTTATATTAATAATTGACATAAAATTATGAATACAGAATTGGGACTACAGTTAATGGATCAGATGAATAAGATGCAAGAATATGCAACTAATGTCCGGGATAAATTGTTAGGTATTTAATTAGCATATTATAATTATAATTACATTTTAAGTAGCATTGTGTAATTATATAATTTAATATAATATGTTCATTAAATGTAATTAAGCTAGTTACTGTATATAACTTATTAATTGTATTGTTTAGAAATGGATAATAATTTGGAGGATTTGAAGGAGAAATCAAAGTGGAAGGGAAGGGCAGCCATACGAAGATTAAGAATTCACCGTGCTAAGTTATGTCACCGGTTTGTATGCTGCATGATTGACTACAACAACATCCAGGCCAAATATAAATCTAAATATATTCAATTGCTACGGACACAGTTCAATATCGCCAAACTACCGGTGATGAACTACCGGTGAATGATATGGAACTGGAGGTTATGATAAATATGGGTACTATGCGGGCGTTTATTGAGAAATACCTGATAGACTCCCAAAATGCCAACCAAATGCTACTGGAGATTGAGTCCCGGGGCGGGGATATAATTGCACTGAAAACAGATATGACTGAAATTCGCAATTTGTACCTGAGTGTGGACCTACCCTACCGGGTGCTCTCAATGCGCAAACGGAATGGAAAGGCATCTATCAAATCTATCAAAGAGATTTGTTTGGGCAGTATTTTGCTATTGTTTGCAATTATGGCCTTTTGTGCTATCATTATGATCATGATATGAACCAATTTTTAAAATTATAATTTTAAAAATAACCTATTTTGACAAACCTTAATTTTTTAATGAATTTTACTAATTTCAAATATAACTGAAATTTTAATAACTTAATTATATTTACTTAAAAAATGTTATTTTTCCAAATCACTGTACTGGTATTAGTACTGAAAATTTATGTAATGAGTATTTTGAAACTTATAAAATTTATAATATAAATATAATATAAATATAATATAAATATAATAAATTATAAATAGTACATTTCAAAGCACATGTATTTGATTTATAAATAATAAAATAATTATTTCAAAAATGAATGTTACTATCTTGTTTTAAATAAATATTATTTCTATTAAAGTCAGGGAACAATCGACACGTAATGAAATAAAAAATGTAATCTATTTATCAGATTAGTTCATATTGCAATATTAGATTAGTTTAAAAATAATATAAACAATTATATTCAATAATAATTGATTGTGCTTGTAATGAACAAGGCTTGTAATTCATAAGTTATGCATAGCAAACATAAATATTAATAAACAAAATATGCGAAAAATTTATGTGACTTAACGTCAATCTATTGACAATGAAATTAAAATACTTTTCATTAGCAAAATTAAGTATTTGTATCAATAATTTAAACTCACATCTCTCTTTCAATGGGTTATTACTGGAGATATCATCCACTGAAGTGACCTCTGTTTGTCTGCCATCGGCGGCTATTATAGCTATTAATTCCGGAAGTCTATCTTTAACCACCATTTTTGCAATATTTTATATCTCTCTCTCTCTCTCTCACTCACTCACTCACTCACTCACACACATTCACTCATATTACAGTATTAATGATATTAACAAAAGAATGTGATAATAGAAATGGAAATAATAATTTTTATAACTTTTACAATTGAGTTACAAAATTGGCTATAGTTTATAAAAGTCATTAAAAGTGATATAAAATATTGCAAAAATGGTGGTTAAGGATAGACTCCCGGAATTAATAGCTATAATAGCCGCCGATGGCAGACAAACAGAGGTCACTTCAGTGGATGATATCTCCAGGGATAACCCATTGAAAGAGTTTCAGCAGGAAGTGGATATAATTATTGGTGATATTGAGTCCATTGAATCAATGGTAAAAAAAGTGGCCACAATTCATGGAAAGATATTAAATTCACGACAAAACTGCGATGGTATGTCCAATGATATGAATTGGTATTTTCAAATATACTGTCATTTCTTATGAATTCAGATCTCAGACAAGATTTAGAGAATCTAATGGCAGACATTACAAGGACTGCGAGAAATGTCAATCAAAAGCTGAAAGGTATTTAGTTTTTGTATAAGTTTTAGAAAATATTCTGAATTATCAAGCGAAAATTAACTCAAATAAAAGATTAAATAGTAATTATTTGTAAATAAATTTATATTCCAGATAATGCGAGAAATACAGAGGTTTTAGAGGGGAAGTCATTGTCGTGGATGAGCGCAGACATACGAATACGAAAAACACAACATAACATGCTGTCCCGCATGTATGTCCAGTGTATGAGTGACTACAACACCATCCAGGACAGTTATAATATGAAATATAAAGGCCTAATAAAACAACAGTATGCTATAACTAATCGGTCGGTGACCGATACTGAGCTGGATGAAATGCTAGATAGTGGTAATTTACACGTTTTTGTCGAGGGATTCCTATCAGACAAACAACAGGCCAAACAAATGCTTCGGGATATTGAGGCCCGACATCGGGATATCATAAGACTCGAGAAGAGTATTAAAGAAATATACGATTTATTTAGTAGTGTTGAACTACTAGTAACTGACCAGGTACTTTCTGCTCTCTCCTAATTAACTGATTTAAAATATTTTTTATTTACAAATAAAAGGGCGAAATAATGGACAGAATCGAGGAACAGGTAATTAGATCCAAAGAATATGTAGAAAAGGCTAACTTGGAGATAGAGACCGCTCGCAAACATAAGGGAAATGCCTATAAATACCGAATTATATGTCTGGCCATCATTGTGGCTATTATTGTAATATTAATTGTTACATTTATAATAATAACTTAAATAAAAATTATAATTAAATATATATATACTTTGTATATATAATTTCAGCATTTATTACTAATAACTAATAATTCTAAGTGATAATTGCAGTAAATCTTAATTATAATTGTATTAATAAATCATATATTTTATTAATTACAAAACATTGTTAATTAAACTAAAATAACATAAAACAAACAGTGTTCAAAATAAAAATTTTATCTCCCTTAAAATATTATACAGTACAGTAATATCACTGGACATTTTTGTCTCACATATTCACAACTGATAAATGGTTGCAATTTAAATGTAAATTCATTTATGAATATGAGTTATGGTATTTAAGAAACAGAAATAATTGTATGAATAAAATAAATCACATGATATCAGCGATAAACTGAATGAATTTATAACTATTATATCAAAATAGCAAAAAAACAAATGTAATTTTCCTAATTGATTTTAATAAATAGTTTGTCTATAAATAATAGCTGAATAAAAAACGGGTAGTAAAACACAGTGTAATGAAAAAAATGCATAATATTTATAACAACTTGATTGACGACAATTGTCTCCCGAATAGTGTGTCTATTCATTGAGTAATTTTGTAAAATAGGTTCACAACTAATGCGATGACAGCTTATTGTCGAGAATATTCTTATGGTATTCATGAATATTCTGGTAATTCTTTGTATTCATGAGAGCAACACATTTGTCTCTTTTGTTTTATTTTTATCGCAATTTTTAAGAAATAAATTTTTCACAAATAAATTGCTTATAAGTTTTTTTGTGATCTAAATTCCTCGTGATATATTAGTATTGGTTAAGAATGGAGATAATTGATGATTATTTTGTTTTAAAATGTTTTCTAACATTAATCAACAGTCTAATAAATGTTTAATAGAAATATGTGTAAAGTGTCTAACGAATTCTTTTAATAAAGTTATTCAATGAAAATCTTTTATATTGAAAATACAATAATTAAATATTATTTGACATTATGAACAAACTGTAATTTAAATTTTTAGTTTATAATTACTTTTATGTATAAAGTAGACAAAAAAACAATTGGTTGCGAAACTAGTGATGTATATTTTAAAATCATAATTATACTAAAAAGTATACTGTACAAACTACTTTGTAGTAAAGTAGTATAAATATCTAAATTAAGCAATCAATTAAATTATTAAATAATCTATATGAAACAGATATTATAATTTTTTTGGGATATATCCTAATTGA
>CAJPVJ010002569.1:0-12763 GCA_905397405.1 Oppiella nova
TTTTTGTTTCCAAAAAATCAATTATAGTTTCAAAGACGACAACTGAGCTGAACCTGAAGTGGTCGGACATATCACCCGTGAAACTGTACGACAAACTAAAATTACCCCAATTTCTCATCACTAATGTCAGCACAAGTCTGTGTAAAGAGACGTTTCACATCGGTTTGTATGACCCATACATTCACAACGAGTTTATGCGCTAATTATGGCCACAATTGTCGACCACTTTCTGGTCTCCCGTCTAAACCCTAACCCAAACGACAGGTGAATACAGTTGTCTTAAGGCCGAGTTCTACCTCCAGAGAGCACTGGGATATCATTTGGTGCAGTCATACCTCCCGACTATACTCATAGTAGTCATCTCATGGGTCAGCTTCTGGCTGGACGTGGAGGCCATACCCGCCCGCATCACCTTAGGGGTTACGACCCTACTCACCATCTCGTCCAAAGGTATACCACCATTAATAGCCAGTAAACAATTAGAGGCGCCGGTAGTCAAGAATATTTTGATATTTATATTTATCATTAGAAAACATTTTCTGTGGTTTAGGGGCTGGTATTCAGAGTAATTTGCCGCCCGTTTCGTACGCCAAGGCTATAGACGTATGGATGGGCGCCTGTACTACCTTTGTATTCGCGGCACTACTCGAGTTCACCTTGGTCAACTATTTATGGCGTATCAGTAGTACTAAACCCAATACCGACTGTCCACGTGTGAGCCATTCATTTACACTAATTGCCAAAAAAGATGATAATTTATACGAAAAGTCAATAGAAATTCAAATATTATTTTACAAATAGTTTTAATCTCTTTTGTAACAAAGTTTTTCTCATTTTTTTCATTTCAAACATGTTTTGCATTCAAACAACTAATTAATACTGAAATCAGAGGAAAGGGATTGAGGCCCAGGAGTGCAACAAAAAACCGTTTTGTATTATCTCGGATGGGAACGGGATTCCGGATTATCAGACATCGGGTGCAGACATTGGTTCCCGGACTTCGGGAACACCCGAACGGATAGACATCATAAGTCGTGTGATGTTTCCGATGATTTTTCTGGTGTTTAACCTAATCTATTGGCCCTATTATCTCATACTCATTGCACCATAAGTTATCAAGCTCATTATTAAAACAATTGATTATGTTAAATACACCTATCAAAATTCACAGTTATAATAAAATGCAATTAACTGCTATAACATAAACACTTTACTGTTTAGAAAATATTGTTTATTGTATATTTAATTTTGTGTTTTAAAGTGTTATCTAATACATGTTTTGTAACACATTTTAAATGCATATTTTAGAAAAGTATTTTGTTTAATTTACATATGGAAATATAAAAATAATAATAATGTGTAACAATGCATTATATTTATATTAAAATTAATTATTAAAGTTAGATATTTAATTATGCATGGCTATTAAATTTATTGATAACTTAATATTGATGTGATCCACGACAGATCACATCTTGGTTTACCCCGACCCAGCTAAAGGGACCCAGCTACACAAATTACACAAATAGTTTAAGTTGATTTAATCCGTAAAGTCTATGAATTGATACTTCATAGTAGTTAAGCACAACTAAGCACTGGTCTAGATCAGATTGCATGTAATGCTTACATAATAAATATTTTGTTTACATTTAAATTATTATTTTATTTTATCCATGATCAATATAGTAGAAAGTATTTAGTAAATACCAAAATGTATTAAATATTATATAGTTCAAAAAGAAAAATAAATTTTTATTACATTTCTACGAAATGTCAGTTATTTGTCGTAAATAATAATAGCACTGTTCGTTAGATTAGGATTTATATCTATATATACTTGCTCGATATTCGTGGTGGATATGTTTGATATTAAATTATAACAAATATTTATGTTTTTATTAAGTCTTATTGTCTGCCAATACTTTAAAACATATTTTGTAATATTACTGAGCAGTTCATATTTTTAATAATCCTAAGAAAATTAATCTTAAAATGCAATAAATACTATAAGTATTGTTATTATATTGAAATTCAAATAAGCATAACTGAAGTGATAAAAGCTAAAGCATATCTAACCGTGTTAAATGAATATATTTTTAAAACAATTATACTGTTTATCATTAAAAGACTACAAATAAAACAAAACTGCATTGAGCATATTAAAAATGAAGCACACAATTAGATACTATCAAGTCTAGACAGGGTGTCCAGGATCTTTTGAGAGGTATCATTTTGACTGCGGCTTAGATCCCGGGCCTCGCGTCTAAAATCTCCGAACTCCAGATGCAGGTCATGCATGGATTCCCGGACTTCCTGTCGGATACTCTCGATCTCAGCCCTCATTTCAATCCTGCTCTGCTGCTGATTGATTGAAATCCTCATGGTATTCAACAGACCCATGAAGAAGCTCAACGACTTCTGACCCTTGGTCAATGCACCGACCACTTCATCAATCACCGCAATAGCCGGACTAGTTTTAATGCATGCGGTCGCGCAGTCGTATATAGAGAAGGCCACACCCACAGCTGCCAACGCTCCGGCCACGCCACCCAAAACCTCTGGCGACACCTTGATCAATTTTGGGGCTTTTTCGAACGCATTGAGACCGTACTTTTTCAACGATTGCACCACAGTAGCCCCAGTGTAGCTCGATGTAAATGGCGCTTGATACTTTATGTGCGGACGCATTGTATTGGGGGGAAGCTTACCCACGAAACGCTTGTCATTTTGAAGCATGGCTATAATGAGCACCAAGGTGGCGTACTCCTCGCTCATTCCCGACTCAATCAGTCGTATGCGTTCCCGCTTGAACGTCTCCTTTCTCTCGTACACAATCGTAGCCGTCGACTTCAAGTTATTTGACAAGTTATTCACCTTGCTAACAATCTTTTTCACTTCGCGATCATTATCCCTATCACACTTAATATTGCCATAGATCGCGGTTAGGTTTGTGGCCAAAACTGCGCCAGCAACTATTAAATTGACTCCGGGTATAACTGCGGCGACTCCACCCGCGATTAAGCTAGTACATGACACGGTGCACCATAGTACTTTATCGCCCCTATACTTATCCTGTTGAGCCTCGGCGTCCACTTTGCGGTCGCGGAGTTTGCGTTTCAAGTTAATCATCTCGTCCATTTTTGTTTGGCACTCGTTTATTAACAGTAGTAATCGGTGCGATAGTTGACTCAAGTCCATAGTGTCCAGTTCAGCAATTATGCTTCCGTACGGAATGAGCTCGGTAGTTTGTGTGGTGGTGTCTACAATGAGTTCGGTAGTGGGTTCGGTAGTGGATTCGGTAGTGGGTTCGGTAGTGGGTTCGGTAGTGGGCTCGGTGATATCTATAGTGTCCGACGACATTTTTGTATGGTACTTGTTAAATTTAAAAAATAATTTCTTTAACATACAATTAGAAAGTGAATATTTTGGCCAAGTTTACATTTAAATTACTTTTAAGAATGTCAATTTTGCTTTAATACTAAAAATTTATTTTAGTCATATCAAAGTTTGTTTTTTAATATTTTAATTCATATGATTTTCTGACTCAACAAATATGATTACAAATTATAGCAAAATATTTAATACATGAATTTAAAATTAATATTAATGCTACTGTTTATTAAATTTTTATAATATGATATAAAACATACTGTATACCACTTGTTCTCAATTTGTCACTTAAGTGACAACTAGCCTTGAAACAACTTTCAATTATAAAGCATTTGATTCAACACTAGTTATTTTATTAATTAATATCACCTTACTCACCTTACTAATCAATATAATATTTTATTTCAAAACTAATAGGTTGACAATTCATATATGAATATTTGTTAATTATAAGTATATATAAAATAAACAAAAAATAAAATAGTCATGTTTAGACACATATTATAACAAATTAATAGTCTATTTTGTCTCTTTTATAATTTGTATGAATAAATAATTTTATAATTATGATTTTTAACTTTAAGTGTTAGAGATTAACAAAATAACTAGTGTTGAATGAAATGCTTTAAAATGCAAAGTTGTTACAAGGTTAGTTGTCACTATATTTATAGAATGAGAACCACTGCTGTATACTCACTCAATATAAATTGGAAACTTAAAAATGTATGCAACATTAATTTAAACTTAATTTTTAGTTTAAATCAATAATAATTTCATTATCAAAACATAGAGTAGTATTGTACTAGTACAATTTTACTGTTATAATTCATTTAATTGGCTTTGTTTTCTTAGTATTGATTAAATGATTTTAACACTTATACGGCTTATAACACTAACACAATAGCAGTTGACCACCAAAATCACGACAAATAACAACAAAATAAAGTTTGACTTAAACACTGAAACACGTATTGAATGTGCGATCAAAGTATAGACTCTTATTTGAAAAGTTTTTATTTGTTTTCATAGTTTTTATTAGTTTTCGCTTTCGTTGAGACAAAAAAGATTTATTTACTTAATAATAGTCTAAAGAATATTCTGTTCACTGAATGATAGAATTGATTACTGTTTGCAATGAATACACAGTAATAGGGATGGGCTATCATAGGACAGGGATGTGAGCAGTTGTTAATACCCTTTTGAATCCTTATTTTCTTAGTATTTATAATGACATTGAACTTCAGTTCAGTATTAAGTCTGAAGTGAATATAATTGTAACGCAAACTGTATGTGATATTTGTCTCGTAGGAAATCACTATATTTAATGCTATATTGAATTACATGAAAAACAAATAAAAGTTATATAACTTTATTTTAATAGGATTTCATAATCAATATACTGTATGTCAGACATAAGTGTATATTCATTGAGAGTCTAGGAAATAAGGGATCATTTGTATAGATGTCTATAAATTATGTTTTGTATACAAAAACAAATAAAAGTTTTGTTTTATGAGCACTTTTTCGGCACTAATACGACAATAATAAAGATATATTACATAATATAATGCATTTACTTTGACATTTTATAAGCTCTACTATCACTCCAAGAATTTATTAAGTGTTTTAATGAATTATGTGTCAAATTTAAAGTGGATTTCATTTTTAGGTAAAATCTATATTTACATTTTACATATTTAATTTCTGTATATTTATTAATTTTATATTTAATCTTTATATTCATAAATTGTATTCTTTTATACATAATAATAATAATAAACTTGAATTAATTATATTTTTAAGTGTTATTAATAGTGTTCATATTTAATTAATTTAAAATGTTAAGTAATTTTTAAATAAATTCTAACAATATATTTTGTATATTACAATTACCTAGCATGTATATTACATTTTTATAAACAATTGCTAGTAAGTTGCATGCAAATCACAAAACTAGATGTCTCGGGTGATTTGACAGATAAATAATACACATTCAATAGACAACATACCATTGAAACTAGAATTGAGAAAAATGGCACAAAAAATACTTTTGAAAAATTCTGTTGCTTTAGTAGTTATTATTTTTGACACTTTTATGAAAAGCTAAATAAGAATTCATTTTTATTTTTCATCAGGGACGTGTCAATATTGTATTATTACACAGACTTTACAATTAATCCTTACTTCACAAAACCTGTCAATACATACCATACCATAAGTATAATCCTTATAAATAGTATAACTTATTCCTATATATACTGTATATATATACACACAGAATATTCTGTATAAATAACTCAAAATGTCTAGAATTCTGTCACAATAAATACACACCAAATAAAAGGCGATTTCTTATTTAAAAAATTGTTACAAAAAAGTAAAAAATGATTTCAAAACAACATTTTTCGGTCAAATAATTTTCAGAAAAAAGTATTTTTCAACCAAAAGACTGAACGGATTAGCGACGGATGACTGCAAATGACCGCAAAAGTAATAATCAGGTGTTATGGGCACCGGTATCAGGGGATGGGTATGCGATGGGAATACTTGGAAAGTACACGATTTTCAATAAATGCTTTCATAGACAGCAATCCATGTATTATTGAGTGGCTATATTGACACGAATGTATTATCTATGTATTTTTGCACTTTTTGTACACAATTTTTCACTTAACACCGAAAAACATGTGAGAAATC
Organism: Oppiella nova; assembly: GCA_905397405.1. NCBI lineage: Eukaryota > Metazoa > Arthropoda > Arachnida > Sarcoptiformes > Oppiidae > Oppiella > Oppiella nova. Next base: position 6,088 of record CAJPVJ010002569.1, read on the forward strand.
GATATACGATTGAAGTGTTTACGTGTCATTCAATCCGTACTACCAATGATGTAGTGGTAAATGGATATCATTAGCAATAAAAATAAAAATTAGTTCAAAAGTTTTCTCAGTAATAAAATTGTTGTGAAAAGAGTTATATTTCTCTATTCACCATTCAATCGGTTTTATGTAGTTTTCTACATTCAATTCAATTTATTTTTTTTAATAATAAAAATTTAGAGTGCTATATCATAAAACCATCAATTTGTGAAAAATAAAAAACTTTTGAGTTTTAGAGAGAGAGAGAGAGAGAGAGAGAGAGAGAGCTAATATTTTCAAAAACAAAAATTAAGTATAGTATCAAAAATCAATGACCAGATTTTAACGGTATATTAGTTTTGAAAGAAAATTACTTTAGATTCTGTGATAAAAGTAATAAAGATTTCAACAATTTATTCAATCCATTGATTGATGAATAAAATATTGATTTATAGCCAAAACCATTAGAATATTTCGATGGGAAGGACGGCTAGAATTGGTGTCAATTTTCGCATTATATTTATATTGAGAGGGAAGTACAGAATAAATGGTATGAGGGCTCAGACATGTCTGGTGTCGGTAGTCGTTATAAAAGCAATTATAGACAAAGTTTAGAAATGTTTTATGATAAATCTAAACTTCAAAATAAATAATGTATGAAGTTTTAAAATATAAATTAATATTAATTAAAATAGCTTTGTATTTCTATTTAGTTTTAGCAAGCTAGTAAATTATTTATTTAATTAGCGTATTATTAGTGTATTATTAACAATCTATTTAACTAATTCACATACTATTATTATTAGTCGATTAATAAATTAATTAAATTAAAAGTTTGCAAATGATTAACACGGTAGTTTTCTAGATGTTTTTGTTTGATGCCAAAATTAAAGCATTTAATGTGCTATACACTAGAAAAAGTCAATTTCTCAAAATTGCTTTTTTAGTTTTATTTCTCATTTGATTGGTTTAGCAAAAAACGAGTGAAAATGAAATAATAATATTTTTGTACAAAGAAACTGGGAATTGAAAAGTGAAAGTAAATTGAAATTCTTGTGACACATAATACCTATACTACTATACACGCCATACTCCCATATACTGTACACATAATTGTGAGGCACGTTATCTCGGATTAAATCCCGGATCGGACACATAAAACCGCATAAAAATAATAATTTATTTTCTAATATAAGAAACAAAAAATATAATTTGTTTTTTTTCGTGTGCAGTATTTGTTATATTTGTTTGTTTTGATAGTATTTTTTGTGGTAACCATCAGTTCAATGGATTTATTATATCTGTCTTAAGGCCCGTAATTAATGATAGGATTTATTATGTTTTTTCTATAACCAGTGGCTATTTTTGTGAGTTTTATTTTATATTTATAAAGGTTTGTGTTTTGTTGGTAAATTAATATTTGTAGTAAAAGTTTTGTTTTATATCTCATAGAAAATGAGCATACAAAAAAATTAATTCAATAATCAGTTTACCAATAAATGCATCGCAAATGAATCCATACATCAAATGATATTTGCTTTGACTTATAGACAATAGGATTTCCATAGGGTTTAAGACATAAAGTTTGCAATTCTTAGTGACTTTTATATAAAACTTTCTTTTTGTCAGTAATTATGTTATTGTAGTTTAGCTTTTATTTTATTATATCAACTTTTTTCTAAATGTTTGAAAAAAAAAGTTTTTTTACTTTTTGTAACAAATAAAGTCTACGCGAAGAGAAAATAAATGTCTTTTTGTTGCGAATCTAACAAAAAAAGTTTTTCCAAAAATTTTTACTTTTTATTGTATTTTGTGTTTAAATACGGGTTGGGATCTGAATGTAAATTCTGTATTTAATTCTATAATAGCCTTATATGTACTATACATACAGAATATTCTGCAGATAACATCAAACTTATATTTAAATTAAATTATATTTTTGGTGAATTTATTCTTGAAATATTCTTTGAGTTATAAATCATTTAATTATTTTCTATAAAGAATTCCCAAAATGCTTGCTAATTAAATAGACTTGCAATGCTTTAAGATGTTAAACTTAGTTTATACCTATGTACATATTAAATTTACATAAATTCTGTAATACAAATAAAAATATTCAATAATTTTAAAACTAACTTTATATTTATTATAATACTAAAAATTTAAATACACACAATTCTATAATTATTAATTATATTAAAAACTTTTCATTAAATTATTGTCTACAGAATCGCACCATTACTCTAATGAATGTCATAACACGTATGAGTGTTGAACACATTTTTGTGAGAAATATTAATCTTTTAAAACAATATATTTTTTGGGAAAAATGAAATATCTGTTGAAATATTCTCTATTAATACAACAAAAGGCAAATATATTTGTAAAGAATGCGTGAAACCATTAAAATCAGAGAATTTAGTCGTTTATATCACTTCATAAAATAAATATGTTTTAAAAGTTAATAATATTTGAGTTTCTATATAAACCTATTATAATAAATTTATAAAAGCATAATTTATTATGCAATTTTTTAAATGTTTGTCACTTTCAAAACAATTTGACCATTATCATTTACATATGTTTCCCAACATTAATAATAAATAACAAAATATTAATTTAATGAATAAAACATGGTTTGCTATTTATTATACAAATTCTTTATCTACAGAATATTCTATACAATGATTTCCAACTAAATCTAACATAATATTGAATGTAAGAATTCTAATGACTATAAGCATTAGACAATTAAATCAAATAATTATGAATATTCTTGAAAAATATTTTGCACAGAATTTCATACTCTTTTGAGATAAAACCCGTAGTTTTATATTCATTATGTGTTTTAGTGAGAAATTATTAATTATTTTATTGATTCTCGTCGTACGTGTTAATTGCCATTAGTGTCTGAGCACCGGGAGATGTGTGGGGAAGGATAGCCAAAAACTTTTATAAACTGTGTTTTGAATTATTAGCTAAAAATTCTTATTTTTGTTTCCATTTTATTATTCATTAACACTAATGATAGTTAAGGCATTGAGTTAATCGTTGCACAAATTAAAGTTATTTTACGTGAAAACAAACTTATATTTAAGATTATTGCTGAAAATTTTTTATGTTATTAAAATTTATTTATGGGTTCAGTAGCATAAGTATACAATAGAAAAATAATAATACTTAATTTTCAAAGCAAATTCCTAGGCATAAAATGTATAGAAAAACTTATGGATATTATGGCATAAAAACGTTAATAATTGTATTTATTGTATAATAAAGTGCTTTATATTCTGATATAAAGTGTTATAAATTGGTGGCAATAATAATAAAATATTTTTGCTGTTTTATATGTATAAAGATTTAACTTATCTTAGTTAAAGTATAATATAACATTATTAAATAAATATTTAAATATCTAAAGCATTATAAAAATACATGAGATTTGTGTCAATCGGAAAGTTGTGTCAAAAATATGTAAACAATAGTTTTATTTTTAACGCAATTTATAAATAAAAGTTATTGTATTTAAAATTATGATTGACATTTAATTTGCTAATTGAATAAAAATAAATAAAAATTTTGTAATTATTTTTACGAATAAATTACAAAATGATAGATCATTTGTTATATTTAATTAACTATTACATTTACTCCAAAAAACATTAAACCATAACACATTTGCCTAATTTACATATTGTAATTTTAAATTGATGTCATAAAAATTATAATTACAATTTTTTATTTTTTAAATAAAATGAAATTTAATAGTTTTGATAAATGGCTATCATTACCAGTCATTCGCATAGAAAACAATATGAAACTTAATAGTATAGCAAATTATCATAGTATATTTTTAGATTATTATAATAAAAAAGATTGTTAAATAAAAATAATTAGTTTAATGAAAATGATTTTTAAAACTAAAATTACTGTTTAAGTACATCTAATAGGTTATATTTCTATTACAATTTTATTAATTATAAAGCAACTAAAAAATGTTTAAGCAAATAAATTTTTAAATAATTTTACCATTTTACATACATAAAATATAAAATTAAAACTAAACAACAATATAATAGTATAGATAATTATTTATTTATTTTCAAGCAATTAATTGTGACAAAAAAATAAATTTAATCACCACCACAACAAAAACAAGCAAGATAATTAGTTTGTAAATACCTGTGAGACTGTGAGCCGAATGTATTATTAACGATGAGTACGAAAAGCAAAGTAATAACGAATAGTATGGATATAATTGACATATTATTTGTTCAATTGATTAATCAATTGTGTGTCCAATGAATCAAACGGTTTGTTAAATATTGAGTTTAACGGAGAGAAAGTCCTCTGAGATGTCCATAGATTAGCCTTCAATCACATGTGAAAAATAATAAAACTATAGCCGGAGTCGCCTCTCGGACTCAAATCCATATATCATTCCCGTAGAGACACTAGACTACCAGTGCTCTCAAGTAGATAAAGGGTTGGTATGTGTTATGAGTATTTGCTGTGAGAGCGCCGTTAGCTTTCTCTAATTCATATATAATATGTATAACCATTGCATTGATATAACATAAGACATGCGCCTCTATAGCAGAATCGGACGACTATTTCGGATGAGTCTCTGAGACACAGAATATGTGAGAGAAAAACAAAAACAAAAAAGTTTTTCCGATTCTATGCCTTAAACACACAGAATATTCTGTAAGTGGAAATGAAATGTCATTTTATGCCCGACACCAAGACATGAGTAGTTATTTCATAAGACAAATGATTTTCTCCGAGAGACCTGTAATTATATTTTAACTCACATTTGATTAGTAAATATAACTATAGTATAGTTGTTATGATAATAATGAGTCGAGACTTTTCAATGAAAGAGTGAATCGTTTTTTAATTAATTTTTTGTCAATTATTTTCTGGTGTTGTGTTGAAAATCAAATTTTTCAACAGATTTGTTCAGTCGTTAAATGTGTTGAGACTTTAATCATGCATTCAGTCATACAATGTACAGAATATTCTGTGTGTATATCTGTATACTCGCAGCCCTTTTAAGGCCGTATTTTTAATCTCTATTTTCTCTCAATTAATGTCTCTTAAGGAGTAGTTTTATCAACACTTTTAGTATAGTATTTGTTGAGAATATACAGGCGCTATAAATCAATACAACACTACTTTCCTACTCCTAAATAATTGTATTTTCAGTACTTAAGCAACACTTTTATTACATTTTCCTCCTAATATTATTAATGCCATTAAAATCTAAAAAGTGTTTCTATTCTTAATACAGAATTCTGGGATTTTTTACTTGAATTATTCGCTAAGAGTTTTGATATAAATAAATAAATTTTTGTTAGTAAAGCAAGGAGTGGTGGCTTTTGAAACACCATTAAAAATATATTGATATAAATACAGCTAAAAAACAAAGTGTTTACAAAAATTATTATTTGTTTCATAAAGTTCAGTAATAGCACTAAAATTATAATTTTAGAAATAAAGTTAAGTTATGTCAAGGTTTTTATTGAAAAACATAAAATAAAAATAATAAATATTACAATTTTTTAATTGTAGCAAGTTTTATTTAACATTTAGTTGTATTCAAACAACATTCCAATTTATGCTTATTGAATGCTCAAGCTAAAAATACTGTAGATTATTATGTAAGTTACTATTTTGTTGTTATATACTATACTATATATGATTTGTATAAATTGCTCTGGCTTTCTGGTCATTGATTTTTGATACTATACTTAATTTTTGTTTTTGAAAATATTAGCTCTCTCTCTCTCTCTCTCTCTCTCTCTCTCTAAAACTCAAAAGTTTTTTATTTTTCACAAATTGATGGTTTTATAAAATAGCACTCTAAATTTTTATTATTAAAAAAATAAAATAAATTGAATTGAATGTAAAAAACTACATAAAACCGATTGAATGGTGAATAGAGAAATATAACTCTTTTCACAACTTTATTACTGAGAAAACTTTTGAACTAATTTTTATTTTTATTGCTAATGATATCCATTTACCACAACATCATCGGTAGTACGAATTGAATGACACGTAAACACTTCAATCGTATATCGATTTCTCACATGTTTTTCGGTGTTAAGTGAAAAATTGTGTACAAAAAGTGCAAAAATACATAAATAATACATTCGTGTCAATATAGTCACTCAATAATACATGGATTGCTATCTATGAAAGCATTTATTGAAAATCGTGTACTTTTTCGAGTATTCCCATCGCATACCCATCCCCTGATACCGGTGCCCATAACACCTGATTATTACTTTTGCGGTCATTTGCAGTCATCCGTCGCTAATCCGTTCAGTCTTTTGGTTGAAAAATATTTTTTCTGAAAATTATTTGACCGAAAAATGTTTTGAAATCATTTTTTACTTTTTTGTAACAATTTTAAAAAAAAATAAGAAATCGTTTTTTATTTGGTGTGTATTTATTGTGACAGAATTCTAGACATTTTGAGTTATTTATACAGAATATTCTGTGTGTTTATATACAGTATATATATATCGGGTGTCCCATCGTATCAGTACGACTTGTAAATTAAATTAAAAATATTTACAATTATATTTTACTAACAAAAACTATACCAAAATGTTGGAAATTTATTAAAATTTTATGTGCAATTCATAAA
>CAJPVJ010002571.1:0-10612 GCA_905397405.1 Oppiella nova
CATTTTAACATTGTATGTGTTGTACAGTACAGTAGACTAAAGTTGTTAATTTCGTAGCACAGGTTCAGATAAAACAGTAGTAAAGTGCTAATTACAATAATCACCATAAAACACAAAATAAAAATTATGTATAATTTTAATAATATTTGTTATTAAAATATTTTAAAAATAAAAAATACAATAATTAAAATTCAAGTTAATATATCTGGGAAATGAATATGAGATGATTCTGCAAAAAATGTTTTTAATATTTAATCTTAATGTAAAGAAATATTGAAAGTCAAAATTGACAGTTATAATAATTATAGGTAAATATCATTTATTTCGACTAATTTATTACAAATTCTATGATTTAAGTGAATGTACTTTATGCACTTGTTTTCTATGCTTAACAATATTGGCTGAATTAGTGGATCGGTACGTACAGCCCGGCCAATGACATTCATATGGCTTAACATTGTTGTGAATATTCTGGTGATCTTTTAGATAACCCAAAACTCTAAACCGTTTACCACAGTCTGGCCACTCACACGCGAACGGCTTCTCTCCCGTATGCAGTCGTTTATGTCTGTTAATATCATAGCCTTCATACTCACACCCCGGCCAATCACACCGGTGTTTATATTGACGTTTAATAAGCGGTTTCCGATTATGAGCTACCGTTTGATGTTTGCGGAGCTGAACCTCTGTTAAAAACTTTTGTCCGCAGTTTTCGTAATGGCATTCACGTGAATGTATGTTTGTATGAGTGGTTGAATGTCTCTTCAATTCTTGAGTTGAGCCAAACCTACGCTCACATCCATTGAAACTACACTTATATTTATAGAACTCCGGTCTATGGCGGCGGGAGTGGGCGTTCAGATTGTTTTGAGATTTAAATGTTTTGCCGCACCCGTCGTATTCGCACCGGTAGGCCCTCACCGATGAGTGCATTGCATTGATATGTGCGGTCAACTGTGGTTTCCTCAAACATTTGAAGTGACAGCCGTTATAATCGCAGACAAATCTATAACCCTTGAAATGTATGTCCAAATGCATTGTTAATTGAGATTTCAGTTTAAATCCCTTCTTATTATAACAGTCGAGAAATTGACAGAAATATGACATCTCTTTGTGCACATCCCATACGTGATGGGACAGGGATTCACGATTGCTAAACACTGATGGTGTCATACAGTGCTCTTTCGGACATTTATATGATTTAGTCTTCGCGTCGAAACACTTCTCGAAATCAATTCCTTTGAATCGTCTTTTGCCGATACAATGACTTCTCTTAATGTGATTTATGGCTGAAATATGATTATAGAAACACTTATTGCAACCACTTTTGGGACACTTGTATTCATTGGTCCGAGGGTCGAAGCCATAACTGACTTTTTGTATTAAACTCTTCATATCTTCCTCATCGGTCTTAACATTGTTATCAACACTTTCTCTGTAATCCGTATCTCTTTGACCGCATTCTTCCACTTCTCTAACATTCGATTGTCTTCGAGGAACACATCTCTTCTCAATTGGTTCGCTCGACTCGTAAGTAATGGTGTCATCGATGGTGTCCTCACACTCAGCATCACTTGTCTTCAGATTGTCCTCCAATTGTCTGTCGTGTGTGTCATATGTCTTACCATTTCTTTCACTCAACTCTTGAGTCAATTCATTGAACTCTTGTTTGTCTTCAGATGTGATAATAGTTTCATATTTTGAGTGAATTTTAATTAAATGTCTTTTCAATTGGTTTGCAAACAATAACTCATTCAATAGTCTCTTGTTTTCAAGCATTAATTCATTCATAATATCATTAATACTAATCACTACTGAATTGCAATCACTTCTCATTGAATGCATAATTAATTGTCAATTAATTTTAACAAAAATGTTTAAATTAAATAAAAACTAAATGAATTGTCCAGGGCACAAATATTCAAGTATAAACACTGCTGTGTTAAACAGGGGTTGTGTTATAATAAAATTAAACTCATTATCATAACAAGAATTTATCGTTTATTAAAAGTACAGTAATTGAAATTAAAGCAAATTAATACATTATTGTGATTTAATTGAATTTTTCTTTATGTACTTGTTTTCTATGCTTAACAATATTGGCTGAATTAGTGGCCCGATATGTACAACCCGGCCAATGACACTCATACGGCTTAACATTGTTGTGAACATTTTGGTGATCTTTTAATTGGAGATTTTTTCTAAACCGTTTGCCACAGTCTGGCCACTCGCACGCGTATGGCTTGTCACCCGTATGCAGTCGTTTATGTCCTTTCATGTCCCCTCCCCTCCCCTCCCACTCACATCCCGGCCAATCGCACCGGCGTCTGATTATACGTCTAACACAAGGTTTCCGATTATGTGCTGCCGTATGATGTTTGTAGAGATAATACACTGAGGAAAACATTTGTCCGCAGTTAGTGTAATCGCATTTCACTGATGGAGTGGTCGAGTGAGTGACTGAATGTGCCGTAAGTTCTCTCGAAGTGGGATACCTTCGCTCACACCCGTCGGCACTGCAATGAAATATGTAATTCTGTGGGCTATGGCGCTGGCAATGGATCTTAAGAGTTGAATTTGTTTTGAATGCTTTGTCGCATCCGTCGTATTCGCACCGGTAGGGCCTAATCGTGGAGTGCTTTTCACTCAAATGCTTTTTCAATGACCAATTGTTAAAACACGTGAATTCACAGCCACTATAATGGCACGCAATCGGTCTCGTCGTATGTCTGACCCTATGTTTCATGAGATTACGTTTTGTATGGAATCCCTTCTGATTATAACAATTTGGATAATCACAGAAATATGACATCTCGTTGTGGACATCATATAAGTGCCTTTCCAATTGGCGTCGGGATGTCATACTCGCCATACACTGGTCTTTCGTGCATTTATACGGTTTAGGCTGAGGGTTGATACACATCTCAGACTCTATTACTCTGACATTACTTGTATTCATAATATTAATTACAATTTGATTAGCATTTGACGGTACGGGAGATGTCTTAGAATGGCTTTTAGTGATGTGATTGAAAGCAGACATATAATCAGTGAAAAACAGATTGCAATCACTTTTGGGACACTTGTATTGACTGGTGTTCCCGTGAAATCCATTCTCATTGAGTCGTTGTATTAAAGCCTTTATCTCTTCGTCATAAAAGTCGTATCCATTACTCCCACTCACAGTATGTCTATGACTGCAGTCATCCACATCTGTATCAGTTAATTGTCTTCTTCTCACATCCGGTCCATCACTTAATTCGCTCGACTCGTGAGTAATAGTGTCATCGATGGTGTCCTCACGCGTGGAATCAGTTGTCTCGAGTTTGTCATCCAAATGGGGTTTATGTCGTTTACTTGTGTTGTGAATATTCTGATGCGTCTTCAATGAGATCCTCTCCCTGAACCGTTTACCACAGTCTGTCCACTCGCACACGTATGGCCGCACAATATCCGTATGAATTAATTTGTGTTTTGCAATATCATTGCCCAACCACTCACACCCCGGCCAATCGCACCGGTGTTTGTTTTTATATTTAATTAAAGGTTTCCTATTATGAGCTGAAAGTTGGTGTTTATAGAGACGATACTCTGTTGTGAAGAGTTGTCCGCAACCTTTGGATTTGCATTTATGGGAGGGTTTGGTTGAGTGAGTCATTGAGTGTCTCTTCAGACCCAGAGATGTGATGAACTTTCGCAGACAACCCGGGAATCGACACTTGAAACGGTCATAGTTTTTAAGGTCATGGATCTGGGAATGGCAGCTAAGCTGCGACCGTGTTTTGAATGACTTCCCGCACCCGTCGTGTCCGCAACCATAGGTCTTAACGGACGAGTGATTTGTGTTGAAATGTGCGGTCAGTTCAGGGTTTGTATGACACGCAAAGTCACAGCCATTATAACCACATTCAATGGACTCATGAATATTGCTGTCATCGATGGTGTCCTCACACTCGGCAGCACTTGTCTTCAGATTGTCCTCCAATTGTCTGTCGTGTGTGTCATATGTCTTACCATTCCTTTCACTCAACTCTTGTGTCAATTCATTGAACTCTTGTTTGTCTTCAGAGTGTCCTCACACTCGGCATCACTTGTCTTCAGATTGTCCTCCAATTGTCTGTCGTGTGTGTCATATGTCTTACCATTCCTTTCACTCAACTCTTGAGTCAATTCATTGAACTCTTGTTTGTCTTCAGATGTGATAATAGTTTCATATTTTGAGTGAATTTTAATTAAATGTCTTTTCAATTGGTTTGCAAACAATAACTCATTCAATAGTCTCTTGTTTTCGAGCATTAATTCATCCAAAATATCATTAATACTAATCACTACTGAATTGCAATCACTTCTCATTGATTTCATAATTAATTATCAAATCATTTAAACAAAATGATTTAAAATTAAATAAAAAATAAATGATTGTCCAGGACACAAATATTCATTTGGCACAACATTCAAGTATAAACACTGTTGTGTTAAACAGGGGTTGTGTTATAATAAATATAACTCTTTAACAAGAATTTATCGTTTATTAAAAGTACAATTTATTAAACAAATTAATAATTTATTGTGATTTAATTGAAGTACAGTACAGTACATAACTGAATGTTATTCCACATATGAAAATACAAGTACTTTATAATAAAAATAAACATTTTATTTGATTGTTATAATAATTATGATCACGGTATAATTATGAAGTATTTATATTATACACCCAACCATTCCATTGGTTTTTTCTAAACAAAACATATAATTTAATTTTTAGATTAATTTAAATAAAATTTACTTCTCAGATATGCCAACAGAAAAGCATTTTTATAGAAAAATTACAAATAATTATATTTAATGCAAATATTTAAAACTATTTGTTTGGCATGCATTAAGAGCGCCGGTAGTTTATTCCTTAGCCACGTGTTTGTTCATATGAAGGTTGAGATACTTGGCACGAGTGGTGGCGTAATCACACGCCGGCCATTCGCACCGGTAGTTCTTAATACCTTTATGAGTATGAATATGAGATTCAAGCGATCTCACATTGAAATAGGCTTTCTCACAGCCCGGCCACGAGCACCGGTAGATTGCTTTAGCCGAATGTGCGTCCATATGACCAATGAATGAACTCTTTTGGGTGAACCGTTTGGCACAACCGGGCCATTCGCACTGGTATTGCATTGTCTCATCGTGTGATCTCTGGTGCTCTTTGAGTCGACCACTGTTTGCATAGCCTTTGCCGCACTCATGGCACAGGTATTCCTTCAAATGGTGTTCAATGTGTGCACTCATAGTCTGCTTAAATTTAGTCCTAAACTCACAGCCCGTATGCGAGCAATGAATCCACGGGATGTCCGGAAAAGCGTCGGGATGTAAATTATGCTGATGTCTAGTCATATCCTTTCTAGTTTTAAACCATTTGTCGCACTCATTGAGCGAACACTTGAACAGCCGTTCCGTCGAGTGAATCGATTTGTGTTTATTGAGTATAGATTTTCTACCCGTTTTGAAATCACAACCCTCGCGATCGCACCGGTATGTCGACTCGTGTTTACGGAGCTCATGTTGACGTAGATCTTTAGGTGTGCTGAAAGTGGCCGAACAGCCCTTCTGATCGCACCGACACCGCCCACCGAAAGGGATGAGCCCGTAGTGGATGTACAGGTGCTCTACAAAGTGAACCTTTTTGGAGAATTTCGAGAAAGTCTTGCGGCAGTCCTCGTAATCGCATACAAAGCGGCCATCACTTGACTTATGAACTCTTGAGGCCTTATGTAATAGTAATGCCTTAATATTACTGAACCTTTGGGAACAGTTCTGGTGATCGCATACGTATTCACCATTACTCATGAGTGACTTGTGATTGTCAGCAACCGGTTCTATCGGTTCCGATGATATGTCAGTCTTTGTGTCCACCAAATTGTCGTCAATTTTGGACTTTTTGTCAATCAATTGCTGGCAATCAATGTCTTGGGATTTGTCGCACACTATCTCATCGCGGGAACCGATCACATGTTCATCGGATACCATGTTTTTGGGTTTAATTAAAATGGATTTTATTTTCCGCTTAAGACTTATCCGCAAATCTGTAACCAATGATTGGCCACCATTTGCATCACTCGTCTCGGGTTTATTGTCATCATTTGCATCAACACTGTGTCCGCCGATTGTCTCATCTATTTGTTTGTCATCGCATTCACTCAACCCATGGCTCGTGTGATCACCACTTCTTCGACCAATTTGTGGCAAAACTTGCGATAAGTATTTGAAACCCTTTTGACAATCGTTTGATTGATTGCCACAAACGACAGACTCGTTGCTGGCATTCAATGCAAACAAATCCAACAACTCTTGAGTGAAATGTCTATTAATTTCCCTAATATTCAGTAATTGTGTTAAATATTTGTGACATTTGTTTAACAATAAGTCATTTCGCGATAAATCTGTTGACAAACAATTGATTTCACGTTTCAATGCATTCACTAATGAATACAACTCTTCGCGACTTAAATGAGACAACGATTCATACGATTCACTCATTTCTCGACCGATTTTATCGCACTTTTAATTCACTATTAAATACATAAATGAATGTAAAATCAAAACAAAACGACAACTCATTTGAAAAAAGTTTACTTTTGTTTTCAATAGAAATAACGTTCAGAAAAACATATTCACGCAAAATGTAAACAAATGTTTTTTCGGACTAATATTTTTACGCCGATTTGAATTGAATTGAAGATCAGATTAGTTGTGAAAATGTGTGAAATACTGATCAATGATTTGGTGGAAGAGTTGAGTGAAGAAAATAAGAGACTTTTAAATGAGTTATCATTTGAGAGACAATTGAATGAAATGTTAGAAAATTTCCGAAAATATTCATTGGATTTGAAAACCAATTGTTTTTGTGATCAAAATAAACAGACTTTTGATTTGTTGGATCAGTTGGACACCCGTTACAAGACATTCACTCGAAGTATAGAAATACCGAAACCATTGGATCAGATAATACATCGGAAGACACGTAAACAAAAGGCCATCACTTGTGAGGAATTAAATGAATCAGAAGTGGTGTCAAAGAGTGTGAAAAGTAATAAACGATTGAGTACTTCTTCACTGAAGAGGAATAAGAAGAGAAAAATCTATTCAAACGAAACCCAACTGAAGAGGAAATACACGAAAAGGGATTTCAATGCAAAGGCCTTTCGGACCAACTCTTCGGACAAACCATACAAGTGTTCAGTGAATGGATGTGACTATAGCTGCAGAAGTATTGATGGTCTTGAGGCGCATATGAATAAACACAATGACTTAAGACCCTATTTCTGTACTCATGAGTCGTGTGGTAAACGATATCTATCTAAAGACACTCTCATGAAACACATCCATAACAATCACTCGACTATTAATAGAGACAGTAATCCATATAAATGTGATTTCATTGGCTGCGGAAAACTATTCAAAAGATTATGTGGTTTTCGGAAACACCGGCGCATCCATTCTGTCGTCAAACCATTCAAGTGTCCCATCAATGGCTGCGATTACTCGAGTCTATATAGGCCTCAATTGGACAGTCATGTGAACAGACATAACGGCGTTAAGCCCTATGTCTGTACTCTCGAGTCGTGTGACCGACGATTCATATCTAACGAGACACTCGCGGCTCACATCCGTGTCATTCACTCCAATGCAAGATCTAATCCCATTAAGACATTTGTATGCGCTTACAAGGACTGCAATAAAGCGTTCCAAACTAAACACAATTTAAAGGTACACCAAGCCTCCCATTCAGACGACAAACCGTTTGTATGTCGGGAACCGGGATGTGGTCTGAGCTATAAAACACATGCGGCGTTAGATTATCACAATTTTAAACACGCGGGTCGGGAGTATGCATGTGAATGGCCCGGATGCGAATACACATCCAGTAACCCACACCACGTGACAAAACATATCAAACTGAGTCACAACACTGACTACCGGCTCTCGTGCGAGTGGCCCGGGTGTGAGTACCGCACCAATTATACAACGAGTCTTCAGTTGCATTCACACAAACACACCACTGATAGGCAATACCCGTGCGATTGGCCTGAATGTGGCAAACGGTTTAAGACAGAGAAGGTTTTGACGCAACATATGATTACACACTCGGGTCCACCCATTCCCTGCCAGTGGAAGGGCTGTCAGTTTACGACTAAACATAAATTAGCGCTTAAAGAGCATATGAAACGAATCCATAGAGTAATGGATTAATTGGTTTCAATGAATAACTTTTATTGTTATTTATTTAATGATTTATTGATCACAATTGAATTATAATTATAATTTATATTCTAATATACTGAACAATATTTTTATAACTATAAATGCACCCAAACCTGAGGCTAAGAATACATCGAAGTACTCACAGCACGGATAGGCCGCACGCATGCGATTGGCCTGAATGTGGGAAACGGTTTAAGGATAAGACAACTCTGAGACGACACGTGTTCACACATTCGGGCCCTAAATTCACGTGCGATCGGAAGGGCTGTCAGTTTAAGACTTCTCTCAAACATGTGTTGAGTTATCATAAGAGANGACAACTCTGAGACGACACGTGTTCACACATTCGGGCCCTAAATTCACGTGCGATCGGAAGGGCTGTCAGTTTAAGACTTCTCTCAAACATGTGTTGAGTTATCATAAGAGACGCAAACATGAGAGCTATTCATGAGTTGTTAATTGGCTTTAAATGATTAATAATTGAATTAAAAACTAGAAATGATTTATAGAAAAGTGTTTTTAATTAATAAAATAATTTAATTAATGATTTAAAGTTTCTTTTTTCAAATTTAATCACTTTTTATGACATAATTTGTGTTAAAATATGTGTCCAATCTTTGCATTTGTTGAATGCAGTGTATATTGAAATAATTAAAAGTAAATTTATTAATTACAAAATCTTTAATCAACTCATTAAAACATTACAGAGATTATTTTATGAAATATTTATTCTGTACATCATTTATCAATAAAAAAATAAAAAAATAAAAGCAAAAAAGTGTGGCAAGGGTGGGATTCGAACCCACGCCTCCGAAGAGACTGGTGCCTTAAACCAGCGCCTTAGACCGCTCGGCCACCTTACCAGTGTATGTGACTAAGTGCTGCGTGTTGTATTAGTTTGTGAGCCGGCTCATTTATTACAGTAACTATGCTTTTGAGATAAAAATACCCTACTTAACAGCAGTTATTAGATTAGCAGCTATTTCTCAATACACTCGCTTAACATTGCCCTTCAATAACGTTATCATAAAAAAGTTTTTTATTATAATTATAGGATTTATTTTAAGTCATTCATTAGTTTTAATAGAGATATTCATTGCATTTATTTTGCAAGCAATCAATAAATGCTTAATAGCTCTCTCTCTCTCTCTCTCTCTCTCTCTCTCTCTCGCCATTCATTAGACTAAAAAGCAAAAGCAGAATATATTCTGCGAAAAACAACACAAAATTTAAAGTCAATATAAATGATAGCGAAGAATATTCTCTTTTAATGACTAATAAGAGAATATTCTCATAGAAATTAAAGTCACGCGAAGGCATAGAAACCGAAATCAAATGAAGCGAATAAAACATCACACGATATATACAGTAATAATGAAGAAAAGATATGTTTCAAGACTATAGCGAACTTGACATTCAAAACACAGTAAAATATTTTTGAAATAATAGACTCAGAGGTAGTTTGTGAGGGAAAAAGAAAAAGCATACGTTTTCCAAGAATTTGAATATAGACTACCATAATTATATCTGCTTGTTGTTTACACCCGTTGGCAGTTTCTATACGGTATACCCTACCTGTGCTCCTACCCTCACCCTATGCACTGATGATCAGTGAGAATGTGTTATGAATTTTGCGATAGCACTGAGACTTTGGTGCTATTTTGTAGAGTTGTACCAAACTTTTAGAAGATTGAAAGCAATGCAACGAATGATACATAAAGTGAAAGAGTTCTCACAGAACCGGAAGCCCGAGTTTGTACTCATCTCAGGGGTAGGGCTCGTAGTTACCGGTGCTTTCCTGGCCGTTGTGTTCCCTATGCTGTTAGGCGTCGGTCAGTAAATAAGTTTATTTTTGTATTAAATTATTATCTTAATTGTTTTTTAAATATTGTGCTTTTGTTTGTGTTTTGTGTGTATTTTAATCAAATAACTTTAGGACTGGACATGAACTTCAAGCTAACGGAAGGGAAGTTTATTTTCAAGAACTGGTAATAGTATTGAATTAATTATTTTATTTATTTTATTATTGTGTGTAACCATTGGTTTCATTTAACATAATATTCTGTGCCATTAGTTTTATTATAGAAATATATACAATAAATAAATTGCAATTTGTTTTTACGTTTCAAACAGCTTTTTTATGCGGAATTAACTGGTTCACTTTAGTTAGAAATCAGTTATTTTTGTTTTTTATTTGCTTTTATTTGTAATCCTGAATAAATTACTAAATTAAATATTTTTTATATAAAGGCAAGAACTACCGATTCCTTTGTTAACAAAAGTCTATTTGTTTGACATTCAAAATCCGAATGAGTTCTCTGAAGGTGCCGTTCCTGTGGTCAGGGAGATGGGC
>CAJPVJ010002572.1:0-12754 GCA_905397405.1 Oppiella nova
AAGAACTTGAAATTTATTACTATCTGAGAGAGAGAGAGAGAGAGAGAGAGAGAGAGAGAGAGATTTAAATGTTGTAACAAGTAAAGTATAGGAGTAAGAGTGCTGTCAGTGATTATGAGAGTGAAAGAGCCTTGACTTTGAAAAATGTTGAGTTCACTGTTTTAGAGAACTATAAATGATTGACTTTTTCTAAATTTATATTTTGTGTGTATTTTTAGAAACAAAATATTTTTGTTTATATGATTTAATTTGTATTTTGGTTTTGTTTTTCTCTATTTAGTCATTCAATTTTGTTGTAATATATGTTATAATTG
This sequence comes from Oppiella nova, assembly GCA_905397405.1. Taxonomy (NCBI): domain Eukaryota; kingdom Metazoa; phylum Arthropoda; class Arachnida; order Sarcoptiformes; family Oppiidae; genus Oppiella; species Oppiella nova. Next base: position 315 of record CAJPVJ010002572.1, read on the forward strand.
AAAGAATTAATAACATGAGGAGTAATACTCACTCCCGAAGGGATGCCATATCCTGACAGTTCCATGTCTTGTGAGAGATATCTTGACAGGAATGGCGCGACCGGATATAGCCTTCACAACATATATAAATATCAGATATTTGTTTATTACATAAGATATACATATATAGAATACTTCAAAAAGTGGCATAAAGTTAAACATTTCATTTTCAAATGTTTTTCTCAAAAATTAAGAAATTGTTGTTTAATTCAATTGACTCTCAACTAGTTATGAGTTATAATATATCATTTTCAAATGTATTTTATTTGTTATAAATACAACAATTATAATGTCATATCATATGAATACCTGAGCGCTTCTTTGATGACGCCCTTCACATAGGAAAGCTGTGGTAAATGGGTTTCTTCTAATAACTGTCCACCGGTTACACCATTCACTTCATCTAACATTTTTTGCTGACATTTGGGATTACGAGACAACAGATAGAGAGCCCATTGAGTAGCATGTGATGTCTGTCCCCAACGAGAAAATGGTTGCGTTCAAGTATTTCATACAAAAGCTTGTATTTTATCAAATATAATACCGTATCGGCGGCTGCAATGAACAGATCGACAATAATGCGAACGATTTCTTCCTGGTCTATAGAGCCCTCTTCGAGCAGTTCTCGGATTATTCCCTGACCTCCCATTCCATCGCACTGTCCATTCGTTTGTCGTCTTTTCATCTCTTCTACGTTATCGTTCACATAACTGCGAGCTTCACATCAAAATATCGTCAATTTATTTATAATTAATTCATTTATTAATTTATTAATTAAATTTATTTATATAATTATTAAAATTTAATAATTAAACGTTTGCTTATTAACAACCAATTTTGCTATCATTCATATGATAGCTTTAATTCCATAGTATCCTATCTCTATTTATTAATAAACTGTAATTTGAAGCATTTTAACTTTTATATTTTATTCATTTATATATTTAACATAAATATTTAACATGTAGATTAATACTGTAATATAAAATAAAGTTTAAAAACTAATATAAAATATTAGTTATACTTTATACTATAAAGTTTATAGGATACTATTAAATGAAAACTTTCATATGAGGGCAACAGTTGTGTAATTGAGTGTAATGTGATGATTAACATCTCATCTTAAAATTTTGTTGTATATCTACTGTAGTCCATGTCTCAGTTCTCAAATAAATTCTAATCTATTTTCATAAAACCACCTTGAGCTCTACATTACAAGTATAAGATATTAGATGATTTTTAATAGTATGTGAACCCATTAACACTGTATAATATTTTTGTTGTCAATTTAGATAATTAAAATACAGTAAATAATATGAATATAATTATTTATTCGTCTTAGAACCCCCTTATATGTTAATAATTATTTAGGATTAAGTGTATTTGTGTTTGCTATATGAAAACTTATACTGTACTGTACTGTACTATAAATTTAGTATAATAGCATATTATTAAAATGAATAACTTTAATATTGAATATAAAGGAATACTACAATACTAAATGCATTAAATGGGATGAGAGTAGTCTAATACTACAGTATATGAGGTTTGATGATAAATGTGCATAACTGGTGCATACCTAAAGTAAGTGCCTTTCCGGCGGCGCCGACAAAGCGTTGCCAAACGGGTAGATTGAGTCGGTTAGCGAGTTTTGGAGGGATGAGCTGCATGTTAGCCGACTCCACAAATATCTGTTGCACACAATGAACGAACTCATGTATGTTTGCCATTGGCCTGTGATTGTCATCAGCACAACCACCACTGCCATCACTACCACCAGTTCCATGAGCTCTGACATCCATTGCGACACATCCGAGTCGTCGACCGAAAATCATCGTTCCTAACGCTGTCATGAAGAGCACCGATAGGCATATGAGTTAAGATAACAACTCTTATTACATAAAGTATTAGTAATTATTGCATTCAACCAGAGATGTGTAAAGTAGATATTAATCAAAATTCAGCTTATTTATTATCATATATTAAATTATAAATTGTAATCATCATTACAGTATGAAGCATTAATATATTTAATTCATAAATTAAGCCAATGGTTTATAAGTGTAATAATGCTGTGATTTGTTAAAAATAATAAATTCACAAAAAGTCATTCTAATGGTTACAAAACGAGTTTAATCTCTTTTAGTGTACTTTAATATACAGTATCTTAAAGTGAAAGTCAAGTGAAGAGTGAAAGTTTGTATTCGAGAAGCAATTAAAATAAGTTATAATTAATGCTCTTTTGAGAACACAATCTCAAAAATGTTTCCCAAAATTTAATGAGAATTAATGGCTCAAACATTTTTGGAAAGCATTAATTTTAATGATTCGCCCAAAAAAGAGGTCTTAAGTTAAAGGCTAACCTCAACCTTGAATTTTGCAAATGAAAAAAGTGATTTTTAATATTTTATTTAATTCATATTTTAAAATGTCTAAATTGTTTGAAAACCAAAAATTTTTGAGCATTATTTTCAAGGCTAACCTCATAATAAATAAAAACAAATCTTTAAGATTTTATGTGAAAATGGGATTTTTTTAATAACTTATATTTTAATAGTATGTTATACACTAGTTATACAATTAACAGCTCACCAAGGCTAAATTGTGCTGAGATCATATACATACAGTACAGATATATTATAATAATAAACTTTTGCTCTAATTTTTTACTCGTTAGTAAAATTCAATTATTGTACTTTATTATTACATTATGCTAGTTCATCAATAACTCATACAGTTTGTTATCATTTATAAAATAAACATTAAAATTACTGTCAAATGTTTGTAAAAACGTTTAAACAAGAACTTTACATTTGACTATAAGATTACATTTATATCACAAACATCTGATAACAAAATCAAGTGCCACATAAAGACAATAACCCAAAACAAGGCATTTTATATATTTATCATACTGTACACGAGTCATACAATTATCTCATAATACTTTAATTTAATATTTTTATATTGACAACCATTAAAACTAATAACTTTTAAGCGCTAAAGTGTGTGTGTCGTATGTGTCTATTGTAAATGATGCTACAGTAATAATTATTACAATATCATTTAATATACGGTAAACAAACACTAGAAAAACTGTTTTTACTTTTTTTAGTTTTTTCCCTGAACAAGTACATGAATTAACTATTTTGGTATTTTAATCACAAAGAGATTTTAAAATTTTAATTTGAAAGTTTTTTTTGAAGTAAAGATGAAATAAGAATTTATAATAATTTAATTTGCAATTATTAGTATAATCATTTTAAAAATATTTTAATGATATTCTGGCATTTATATAATCTGAAAAAACGTAAAATAATAATAATAATTTATAAGCATATATGTATTAAATTATAACAAGACTTAATAATGAGATATTTGTGAATAAATTGATATATGATATTTTGTCAAAATGTAATGAGCTACATAAAATTTGTATATAAATAATGATATAATTATACAACTTATTGACATTTTATAGATTGAGGTAAAGGATGGTTTATAACGCCTGTAAAAGTGTTCGCACGGTTCATATCAAAAGCTATGCAAATAAACCAACTTTACACTACAATTACAGTTAAAAGTGAAATGATTTTCAATGTATTTCCAAAATGTTTTATTTGTTAACTTTAAACAGGCTTTTCATGTGATGAATAATCTAACGAAAGTCTCTTAACATTTATTTTTTAATTTGCATTCATTAAACCACTTCTCGTTTTCCGTATTCATTAAAAATTATCAGTTTTCCCTTAAATAAAATTTTTCTTTCTCTTAAACTTGAATTAAAATTATTTTATTTTGAGATCAAAGAACTTTGAGAAAATGTGAAAATTTGTTTCTAAACTTCTCTATTTTTCTAACATTTTAACGATTTTTAATCTCATTATATATATGACATTGATTCGATGTTTATTTTAATATTGATATCAATTGCAGATATAATTTATATAATAATGCCAATCAATATGTAATACTAAAGTGGAGGGCCATCACAGGTTTTGCACTCAGTCCTCATTAAATCAATATTGAATGTAAGGTAAGGTTGTGTTAAGTCTTGATTGTTAGAGATTGTCCACAACTTAATCAATTATTTCATATAAATGTAGTACTCGTAGTAAAGTATAAACAATTTCATTGAACTCTTTTATACAAATATTTACTAAATTATATCTCAAATATAATTGATAATAATATATAATAAATAAACGATAAATAAAAGTGTTTTATGAGAAAATACCCACAAATTAATCGGAATTTAAAACATAAGACCAAAAATATAGCAAAACAAACTAATTATCATTTGAAAAGTCAACAAATTCACTGTCAATGTGACGCTAGATTAATAAACATTATATGATATTTTTATTACATCATAAGATAAAGTGTAACAAAGATAATTTATGGGAATATTAGTGTATTGTATATAATATATGAAAGGACTTGATATACTGGAAAGTGTACAACAAATCAAACTTACATTCAATAGACCAGTTGTATAACTCTTTCTCCAATTGTGTTACTATTGCTTTATCTGATGATTGATTATCAAAGCCAACGAAAAGTTGGTCCCAATTATGAAGAAAATCAGTGACAACTGAATTAAAAATGTTTGTGTATTCGCTAATTGTTGTCGACTTGAGAAATACTTTATTAAGACTTTTGCGGCGTTCACTCCATTCTGGGCCATCCCTAATGGTAGACATGAAAACATATTATATTTATGTTAGCACTAAAATTAGGATATTTTGCAAAATATACCAAAACATATAATATAGATATCTAACAGTATCTACAGTACAATATATATTAACATGAAATAGAAATGCTATAATTTTATACATTGTCGGCCCATTTCCGAAGGTTTTATCTGTTTTACTGTTTGTATAAACTATATGCACAGTAATTTATATACAGTATGATAAATATATGCACTGACGATTGACCTTGAATATATTTCGACAATTTTTAAGTATTTTGAATATATTTTATCCAAAGAAGCTTTCACTCAATTCTATAGTTTTACTTTGGATTTAGTGTGAGAGCACTGTATATACTGATCGTGCGATTTCTTATAATTATACCGATTATACCGTCAATCTCTCTCTCTCTCTCTCTCTCTCTCTCTCTCTCTATCAGCAGTACAGTAGTGCTTTCACTTCAATGTAACTCATATACCGGTACTATACGGTACAGTATGTACCATATAATGTACATTATTTTCACACGAAACAACACATTTAACTTCATTTTCACCAACAATTTATATAATATAAACAAAATATTCATTTTATAAAATTTAATAATATACAGTATTCAATATAAAGTAGTATAGATTGAAAATATTTAAAATTAAACCTAATATGTAAGCTCTAGCAATAAACTAAAATTAAATTAAAACAAATGCATGAATAAAGTACTTGTGAGTTAGCAATCAAGTGAACCCAGTGTTTCTTAAGAAGATTTAGAGTATTTATAAACATAAGTACAGTATAGATATGAACCCAATATACAAATCCATAATAAAACTTTGAACAGATTTGAATATAAATTGTTTGCATTCTGAGCACAAATCTATTACTTTAGGCAAAAACTTATTAATAACACTTGGTTTCAAAAATTTCTTGATCTTTATAAAATAAAATATAAAACTAGACAAAGACTTACATAAAAAATAATCCGCGTTTAATGCCATTGATTTCATTGTAGATAATCCATGGTTCCGGTACCATATGTTGAGGGTATTTACCTTCAAATTGATATACCTTTTCGATAAATTTGAAAATAATTAACTTAAAATTTATCGAAATTATGGTCACAAACAAGTCGTTATAATTAGGTTAAGAAAGTTCACATGAATTCATAATAAAGTATTGCAACAAATATTGCAATGAATCGTAAGAATAATGCATTCAATGATTGAGTGGACAAACCTTTTGCATAAGAGTGGCGTCGGCTATGAAGACGGCCTCAACGCTGCCCAAAGTCTCCTTATATATGGGACCCAATTGTTTGTGCCGTCCATCACAATACAGGTGCGTATATCCAGCGCCACCAGATTTAATAAAGTCAAACAACGTTCCCACAAATGGTAAACCTTTCGGTGCAGGAAGAGCTTCATAAGGCAGGACTGGTTCCGTAGTCAGTGTGTGTTGTGGCGACCCTATTGTGTTATTATAGTCACTGACCGGACACCCCATTACTGAATAATTGAGTTGACGAGACCCATGGCTACACTTCGGGTGCATAACAGGACAGCCGGAGTTGGTCTTCGAAGTGGCGGTCGTAGGATCGGGTGCTGTGGTCGATATGGACGGACAGTTGACTTTCATCGTGTAAGCCATCGGAGAAAAATGCTTTAATATATTTCTTGACAAATGCTTAGCCATTGTAACAAATAATGCATTAATTATATATTATTTACTAATAAACAACTTTTCTTATTATAACAAATAACTGATAATTGGTTTTAAGAATATTAATAACAATAATAACAAACTATGATTAAAACTTAAATTCACACAATTAAACAACAGAATATATGTTAAAAAGAATTGGAATAATATACTAAAATCATATAATAATAGTAATTGATTGAATGTAAGAATACAATTGATAGAAATTTGATTGAAAAACTCATATAAATCTCGTAATGGAATGAAGAGAAAAAGAAGAAAAAAGTGAGAAAAAAGTTTTTGGTGGGCACTGACGGCAAATAAGTTGAACGAAAATATATTTATATATTTATATAGTGAATGTGTGTGTGTTTGGAGTGTTATATTCTGGTGCAAGCAATACAGTCAGAGCAGTGCTCACACTCTCACTCTCCCTCTCCCTCTCTGGCATACAAGAGCTGGTGACTCGAGTAATACGCGAGTGAATCCCCGGGGCGTTAAAAGTGATTGGAAATTAGGCGGTCCTAAACTTGTTAGACATTTCATATATACTGTATTTTATATAAAGCATAGATAGTGTGTAATACACTGTGTATATCTATTTCGTATTATATTTGTATAATAGCTTTGAGGCGTTATTTTTATGATTCAAACTAAAAAATATGTTTTGTGGACATTCTGCTGGAAACAAAACATTATATAATAACTAAAATATAATTTCAGTGTTCTTTACATATCAAACCTTATTTCTGATAAGCGTTGACCATATTATAAACACTAATAATTTTAGATTGCTAATACAATATAGTTATTATTTGTAATTTATTTATTAAATATTTATTATAATTATAAAATATAGTACTGCACTAATAAAAATACTAAATAAAAGTGCTTTAAACTAAATTTATAAATCTTGAAAAGTATTACAAAACCATAATTTATTTAATTTATATAATATTATTTAGAGTTAATCGAGAATTTATTTATTACAAACTATACAATAAAATTCTTAAAAATTAATATTTTTTATTAAACTTTAAATTAAAAAACAACATAGATAAAACACAATTTAAATTGCATAAATTTATTCATGTATTTTATACCTTTGATAATTAAATTTTAGAATATAAATTTTATTTTAAAAATGTTGATTCTTATTACATTTAATTCAGTTTACAAATAACAGCACCTAATATTAATGCAATAACTCAGAATAAACAACATAATAAAATAGATAGAAATAAAATAAATAATTTTAATCATAAATTTTCATTTCAAGCCCAATCTGTGAGCCATATACAGTACAGTACCTCAATTTATAATAAAAATGGACACGAGAGAGAGAGAGAGAGAGAGAGAGAGAGAGAGAGAGAGAGAGAGAGCATTAAAATACAATGACTAACGAATATAATTTTAAGTAAAAATAAATTAAAACAAATGAACAAAGTCTAGAATTTACCGATATTTACTTCTGAAGTTGTATTTAAAGTTTATAAATAATTAAGTAATGAATTATACAATAAATTATATTTAAAAAACATCTGATTGCCAGAAGGAGAACTCCTATATCTATGGGAATGAATAGCATTAACAGCACTAACAGCCTAAAGACCGATAGCTTCTCTTTCTATGTATTTCTCAATGTTCTTATCGATGCAAAGAAAAGTATTTCTTTTTAAAAGAGAAGTTTTGTATATTATTTGAAAGTAAACTTGAAAACCATCTGCGCGTTCATAGAGGATATAAGAACACTATAATATTCTCTCTCTCTCTCTCTCTCTCTCTCTCTCTGTTATTGGTTATTTATTATAATTGATTGAATGGTATATTTTTATGATGCGATAGTTAGAATGCTTGAGTTGAGTCTGAATTAAAAATAACACAATAAAGAGAAGTCAAATGTAAGGCAATGGAAAGCAAAGAGAAAATCGGACGGAAAGCGAAAGGAGATTTCATATATCGGACACAAACTCCTTGAGAAGTGAATGAATACAACAAAAACTTTGTGATAACAAAACAAAACTGCAAACAATGGAAGACTTTTTAAAATATAGAAAGATTTGGTCCTCTATTGACCACTACTCACAGACATAGAGATAGGGTTCGCACTGTTCTGTGGCAGTGATCCCTTTCCCCTTACCTGCTCTAAATCTGGGACCTGTTGCAAAAAGCCTATACCCTTTCCTCCACTACCCCTTTATATAAAAGCAAAAATAGAGCACAAAATAACACATTTAACTCTATCCCTATATCCCTATCCCTATGTCTAAGCTATAGAACAAGTAGTGATGTGTTGTTCTCTCCCATCGCACAACAAAACGCCAACACTTTTATTCCGACAATAATAGTCACAATCAGTTCATATATTATTGACACCACATTCCTTCACAACGTCTAGACTCTAGACATTTATTTTGAACTCAATTTATTCAGTTTAAGCATTCAATTCAATACAAATAATGAAACTATAATTTATGCCATATTTTGATACAATGTTACATATGTATGATAAGTGAGAGCAATGTGTCATTCAATTAGAAGACCTATCTCTGGACCGGTAGATAACTCCTCTGCTCTTTAGTTCGCGTATAATCCCAGCCGGAAGTCGTCCCGAAACACTGATTGCGTAAATCCCTTTACATTTGCGATCTAAACCCACCAGACAGACAGCAATACATTAATACATCCAATAGGGGAGAGAGGGAGAGCTGTGAAAACTCACTAATCTTTTGCCATTTTGCGACCCAACTCTCTTCAGGACTGGTCAATGCAATCATTCTGTGAATATTGAATAACAATTAGCCATTAGTTGATCTGACAATACATCTAATAAATAGCATAAATGAGGTCAGATATTAATACATAAAAAGGAATGTGTATTAAAAATAGTTAGATAATACAATTACTATGAAACACTACAGTATATACGGTAAATATATAAAGATCTGGTTAAGGTTTTTAATTTAATTGATGGCACAGGAATAGACTTAATTTAGTTTTGATAAGAATGTAAACAAAATAGCAATAATAGAAATGAATTTATATTTAGTATTCTAAGTAATATTTAAAACTGAATTCAATAAAAATATTTTCGCAGACGTCTTGTAATAATCAGTGAAAGCAATCGCAACTACTGAATATATTAAATATATTTTTATATTGGTATACAGTGCAACTGTATTGATGCCAAAACTACACTGTTTATTACGGAAGTGTTTGTTCATTTTCATGGCTAATGTTATATAACTATTGACTAAAACTGATACAATATATGTTGAGCAAAACACTTCCGTATTAAGAATTCTGGTATTAGACTGTTAATGCATTTTACAAATATTTCATATTAATATTATAACATTGAACTCTAATATAACAGATATAAGTGTAATATAAATGACAAGAAGTGTAGTGAATACATACATTGTATATAATGTATGTACAGTATTACAGTATTACTGTTATGTAAAACAGCTTAACATTGAACGATGGTATCCTTGGGACTGATATCCAAATGAAAGTGATTGTTATTAATATGTGAAATATGGATGACAGCAATACATGCTTTCATTGAACGCAATTTAATGAAATTAAAATTGTGAATAACTTATGGCCTATAAATTGATTCCAAGGATATCTTATTTCATACTCAATGTTAAAGTGTCTCAAGTTTTAATATAATACCAAGTGTTGTTATGAATGAAAAATACTTTGCAAATACAGTACATTTACAGTCATATAATTAATTGATTGTCAAAAGTATGGATTCAAATATGAGTGCAAATAAGGGAACAATTCTAGAATTAGTCCATAATTAAGAGCTTTACAGTAATAAAGTAATCAAATGCACAATATATTTGCCATTCAAATTCAAATTCAAATTCAAATTCAAATTATGTCCAAATAATTGTTAATAGACTGCATTTGCCAGTTTCGACACAACAGTATATACTGTAACCGTAATACATTATGCTATCACCCAAAAGTAACATTAATACAGTATAAGTTAGTACAGTATTCGGGTTATCAGTTTAGACATCAAGTCAAGGTAAGCATAAAAGTGGTGTCCAGTGCGGGAGCACAGGTAGATGGGGAGAGTGCTCACACAGAGTTGCATTTGTGTCACAATATTATAATATGTGACATCACTTGCAAAGACACTGGCATTAGGGTTGGCTCGTGGGAAAGGGAGGCAATCATGAGAGAAATGGATCAGTAGGTAGTAGGTAGTAGGTGAGTTATATGTGATATGAATGTGAAAGCAACTGGTAGGCACTGGTAGGCACTGGCAATCACATCCAAGTCCAGGTGATTATTCACGTTAACTCCAGTACTCTGTTATTACAAGAATGGACAGACAGTCGACTCGCAAACTCTTATAAATCTATTTTTTGGCAAACTATGTCTCATATATTAAGTAAAATATATGTTATACGACAGTAGAGGTGACTCTTAGAGACTTCATAAGACATTCAATTATACCAATGTATCGCATATTATATATCATGCACTCATCGGGTATTCCCTCATAAATACATACAATCAGCTCGTGATCACCATTCATACATAGAATGGCAACCATTTCCAGTCAAATACACAAATATTATGCAACTTTTCAAACTTCTCTAAAATTTAGGGTCTAAATGATGCACCTAGTACAGTACAGTACAGTACAGTACAGTAGAGAATCATCGTAAATTTTATTGTAACGTATCAAGCATAATACGGTACACAATACTGTATTATATTGTACATCATATTACATTACTCATTAGGGCTAGACTTAATGAGCACTATTAACATATAACTGATAATCAGCCTCATAGCGTAGAGACCTTGCTCAAATTGGTTGATATTGCAACACAACACTATACGGTATGATAACTGTAATGCATACAATAGTGGATAACTAAATTGTGTGCAATATTAGCGCTAATATAATTGAAGTTTGCACTATAGGTGGGTGTGTGTGGAGGTGTGTCAGGCACCCACACACCCATACACTGCCATACAGGACATTTGGACATACATGGAGACAATGGACACTTGGACACTGACCCATCGAAGTTGCTGGACGTGCAGTCGTACACCATTTCCCGGTTGTTCTTCATTCCCAGATATTCGTCACAATTATCGCATCCGTCGAACTCGAACTGATCGAAGGACTGACCATCACATCCAACACATCCAACACATCCACCACACCATCCATGCAAACAATGGTTTCATTAATTAATACAATCAATACAATCATACAATGAATGCATACCTTAATGAGTGAACAGAGCAGACATGCCCTCAAATGTCTTAAATCTCGTGGTATAGACTCGACAGACATGTTGCCACAGATGTCTGAATGTGTGGAAGTGTTGATTGTCTTACCAATAGATCACTCAATGAATGACAATCACATCAAACACATGGCCATCAAAACAATGACCTGTCACCGCATATATCAATAGATGATTGTAGGCATTGTAGGCCTTTTATATGTGCTAATGAATAGCGTTGTGCACACAAAAGATCTAAATGTATGGCAAGAGTTAACACATGAATGACATGATTGATGTACAGTATGGGCTCACTATTGAAACAGTGATTGACTACGAGGTGACTATTGTCTGCATTACTGTTAGTGATTACAAGCACTTCCACCAGTCATTGGAAGCCACGTCCGCAGTGTCCGCAGTGTCCGCAGTGTCCGCAGTGTCCGCAGTGTCCACATCGAGCACCGGCTGTCACTCAACCCATGNTGTACAGTATGGGCTCACTATTGAAACAGTGATTGACTACGAGGTGACTATTGTCTGCATTACTGTTAGTGATTACAAGCACTTCCACCAGTCATTGGAAGCCACGTCCGCAGTGTCCGCAGTGTCCGCAGTGTCCGCAGTGTCCGCAGTGTCCACATCGAGCACCGGCTGTCACTCAACCCATGCACCCGACTAACGGTTCCGAGTATTCATTGCTGTCGACGCTTCCAGTGGTGTCTTCGGGTGCGCACCGGTCGGT
>CAJPVJ010002574.1:1687-12751 GCA_905397405.1 Oppiella nova
GCGTTAAAAAGTACGGATACATGCCCCTAATGAATTTTCTCTATAATGAATAGTTTTTGGCCAGGGAGGACGGGTATACCTTTAAAACTGAGTTTTAAATAATTTTAGAAGCAAGAGGGATTGGAATATATCAAAGTTATGATATGGAAAATGTAGGGAATTCAATCCTCTATCAATTCATAATTTAGTAAAAATTTTTCATAATGGCACCGGGAGGAATGGTAGGTGTTTTATTGTGACTCTACTAGAAGTCATCGAGTAAATCTAATGGGTGCGTTGAATAGAGCTCAAAAAATAAACAAGGTTCCCATTTTAAAATTTTCAAATATCTATCAAGATAACTGTTCTAGAGCATGTCAAAGTTGGCAATTTTACATTGAATATTGCCATTGAAAAGGTGTTTGCATAACTTTATTGTTGTCTACTTTTTCAATGGCAATATTCAATGTAAAATTGCCAACTTTGACATGCTCTAGAACAGTTATCTTGATAGATAAGGCGAATAGCACATCGTTGGAAAGAGAATAAAAAATAATCAAACCCGTCTATCGGGATTTCCCTGGTAAATGTTTCCATAAGTGATAGGGTGGCACAGTAGTTTATTATTTTGAATAAAATAGTTAGGTAAAATGAATAAAAGTTTTGACTGGATCATCAAATTACCCTCAAAATATGGATATGATTTAAATTTTACACCTTTAAGATATCTTGAGAAATAACGGATCTAGAGCACATCAAACTTTAAGTGTTTTACAGATTCAGCAAAAAATGGTCAAATTTTTAAAATGCCCTAGCACATTCAAGATATGATTTAAATTTTACACCTTTAAGATATCTTGAGAAATAACGGATCTAGAGCACATCAAACTTTAAGTGTTTTACAGATTCAGCAAAAAATGGAGTTTAAAAATTTTACGGGATCGTGTAAGTAAATCACTATATAAAATTTTTAAGTTTTAACTTTAAAATAAATGTAAAATTCGTCAAAAGCAATCTAATTAGTGAAATACCTAAATTTTCTTAAAAATCAAAAATCTTATTTACCTGTGCTCCCTATCTCATATTGTTACAATTACCAGGGAAATCCCGATAGACGGGTTTGATTATTTTTTATGCTCTTTCCAACGATGTGCTATTCGTCTTTCTGCGACTTGTAGTTTTTGCTGTACAGATAACCTACCTGTGCTAACATACCGGTGGAGATTTTCTCAACAGAGAAGCTCACTTATGTATTTTCGTTTTTGGTATCAACTCCAAGTTTTTATTAAAGCTATGATCTATCCGTTACTGAATAAATCTCACCTCGCAAAACTTTTGCAAACACCTAATATATAAAGGTATATAATATGGCATAATTTATAACACTCACAATTATTACAGGCAGATAATTTAATAATTTATATTCTAACCTGGTATATTTATTTTGCATAATCTATACATATGTTCTGAAGATTTATTCAACTCATTTTCCCCAATAATGGGTTTATTTGTCATAAATGTCTGCAATTGTGATAAAATGTGCGAACATTCAGATCTTTGCCTCCAATCTGTTGAACCTTTTTTGCGATACATATCGTTAGCACTCATTGACACCAATAATGCCTTCATTTTATACTTCAATTCATCCATATTATCATACTTTCCAATTCTATAAAAGTTGAAATTATTTATAACCTTTAAAAATAAATTTATTAAGAATAGTACTCAAATACAAACATACTTTCCGTCCATTATATCCTTTTCATTGAGACCAAAAATTTTTGCCCCAATTAGGGATAGACTGTAGATATCTATTAAGTGGTCGTATTCAATTGGATATGAATTTACTTCCGGTGCCATATAGTCAACAGTTTCCACATCTGCCGTATGTTTGGTTTTAGACATAAGAAACGGATCACAACTTAGGACCTCTTTAGCCAAACCAGTCACATAATTTTATAATCCCTTTCCGTGTAATCAACACATTATCCGGTTTGAGATCTCTATGAATGATATGCTTTTCGTGCAAATATTGCACACATTCTGTGAGTTCCCAAAACATTGATACGATATATAAAACTCAGAAATAGTCATCAATTCATTAAACAATGATTTCTTAGTTTCCAAAACATTGTTGAGATTATCGATACATAACTCCATTTGAAAGTAAAGACAATTGAATTCAATCCATGAATAGTAGTATTGAATCACAAACTCTGAACGAACTTTGATTAGACTTTTGGTTTCATTTAAAACGTTTTGTCGCTCTTTGTCTGATAAACCTTTAAATAATTAATTTATAATTTATATTAACTATAAATAATTATATAATATATAAGTTTGAGAGATAGTAACTAATTCTACACAATAAGCGTACTCTGGGCGGTGACTGACCCGAGTTTGACCACTCAGGCATGTTGTTCAACTTTATACTCAAAAAGTTACTAAGTAAAAAATATATAATTATAAAAGTTATTTATTTATTATTTTATTAGATTAATTATAATATGATTTAATGGTAAATTAAGTGTAAGGAAGTTTCGTATGTTAACTTTGTTATATTCGTCGCGAACTTTGTATACTTTTCCAAAAGCACCCTCACCAATTAGAGAGATTTTTTTATACTGGTATGTTTTATTAAACTGTGACTTATTTCTTACTAGCATACGTAGATTTAATTATCCAAAATTGTTAATTGCAATTTATCATTTGTATTACATAGCTTTTCACAAAGTTATTTTATTTATAAATGGTAATAAAACAACACAAAATTAATTATGAATATCATGATTTTGTAGATTATTTGTTGCATTTGTATTCAAACTATTTTGCATTTCATTTAAAAAGAAATCATCAAATGTTGTAAAATTTGTTTCCATTATCCTTGATAAACTCAATTCATATATTTTATTATTATTGATCTGGAAACTAAGTTCGTATAAAATCGTTTAAATGAAAACGGCTTTAATTAAAATTAATACAAAAATATAGTTTTTCCGTATTTTCAATGTATTTAAGTTGTCCAACGGACAGGCACCTAAAGCCCCCGGTCGGCCCACTCAGGTTCAGTCCACCACAACCACTCCAGACACCTAAACAAGTATTTAAAAAATTATTTTCATAAATATTATTAATTTAATTATATAGATAATATAGAAGTTATTGTTTATGACAATAAACAGGATATAATTGATGGGACAGTCGAAGGTAACTCATGCATACAAATACAAAGTCCATCGTTTGTACAAATGATGGGTAAACTGACCACAAGTGAGGATTGTTTGGTACTAAACATATGGACACCTACTGTGGACAAAAGTGCATCGAAATCACAGCTAAAATCTGTTATGTATTGGATATACGGCGGGGCACTTACTATTGGATCAGTATTTCAAAAATTTTATAACGGAAGTGTTTTGGCCACCAATGATGTGGTCATTGTTTCCGTTAACTATAGGGTCGGACAGTTAGGCTTTTTATATTGTGTGCTTTTCTATCGATTTAATAAATTATGTAAATAACATTTTAAAAATAAATAATCCAGCACAACTCACATATTTTTAGCAAAATTAGTCCATATCTCCATAACTTCTAAACTGAAATCATAGTCAGTTTCCGTAAACATTTGTGGAGTCCTAACGGGATCACCAAAAATATATGGGAGTTCTGCGGTGTGACATATGGTGTGTTCATCGCAACCAAGCATTGCAAACAAATTTGTCTGATAATTAAATCTATAGAAATAGACGTCTCGACCACTTTTGACAAATCTTTTGGCAAACCCATAGGTGGGGCACACCATAAACATATCACCAAAAAGTTGACCGAAAGCTTGCTTTAAGTCATGAGGATTTTCGGGGTCTCTATTCTGGAGGTAATAATCGGACACTTTCTGGACGTCTATGTTATGGTAGATCTCTCTCTGGAGTTCTATTAATTCATGAAATTTCTTTATATTAAAATCTGCACTCAATTGTGGGAACATCATCATTGCTAGCATATGACCCTCGTCTTTGGTCGCACCGGCCATCACATCCACATCTGATATATAAATTTTATATCAATTAAAACTTTTATATTTCTAAACAATTTGATATTCACCGGAATTATATTTATTAGTTTCAAAAGCCTTTTGTGGTAAAACGGGTAGGAATTCAGTGCCAAACACAGGCCACGTGACACCACCCAAACCAACTTCAGCCTCAGTCGGCTTAAGAAATAGGTTCGGGTCCTCAATGGCTCGCAAACAGTCCAACCATTTGTAATCATACGGATCACAACCCAATTTGCGGGCCGTTTCCTTAGCTTTACTCAGCGCCTCTACAGTTCCCAAAACTGGTCTATCCTTATGAAACATTTCAGTCCCGCTCTGGAGTATAGCCCTCTTAAACAGACTCTTAGATAGGGGTGAGAGTAGGTGTGCCGATGTGGACCAACTGCCGGCGCTCTCACCAAATATGGTGATCTGATCCTTGTCTCCACCGAATTGATGAATATTTTCTCGAACCTATTAATAAAACATTAATTAATTAACACATATACATTGTATACAATAATATAAGTTATAGTTTTTTGCAAACATTAAACAAATTAATAGTAATTTAATTAAATTAATATATGTACCCATTTCAATCCTAAAAGTTGGTCATAAAACCCAAGATTACCGGGTGCTGTCTGATCGCCACCATATAAAAAGCCTAACTGTCCGACCCTATAGTTAACCGAAACAATGACCACATCATTGGTGGCCAAAACACTTCCGTTATAAAACTTTTGAAATACTGATCCAACAGTAAGTCCCCCGCCGTATATCCAATACATAACAGGTTTTAGCTGTGATTTTGATGCACTTTTGTCCACATTAGGTGTCCATATGTTTAGTACCAAACAATCCTCACTTGTGGTCAGTTTACCCATCATTTTTTCTAACAATGGACTTAGTGTTTGTATGCATGAGTTACCCTCCACTGTGCCATCAATTATATCCTGTTTATTGTCGTAAACAATAACTTCTATATTATCTATATAATTAAATTAATAATATTTATGAAAATAATTTTTTAAATACTTGTTTAGGTGTCTGGAGTGGTTGTGGTGGACTGAACCTGAGTGGGCCGACCGGGGGCTCAGCATAAGGTATATTCAAGAATTGATTGATTTTGTGATTCACAACATTCAGTGTCTGTCCCCTCACTCCACCCGAACTCGTATTCACGACAACACTATTACTCTCATCGCAAACACACCTTTCAATGAAACACACGATTAATACAAAACACAATTTATTTGTAAAAATCATTTTTAAAACATTAATTTCAAAATCAATTCACAAAACGCAACAATAAATATCACAAACTTTATAAAGTATAACACTTTTATACAGTATTCAATATTTTCATACTTAATGCCCTAAACTGACTAAAAAATAAACGTTTGAAACTTGATTACACAACACAATACACATCATAACTGATAACATAATGTCTGGGTATAGTAAAACCTTAATGCACTTAACGTGTGCACTAAGGAAGGTCATTGAATATTGCCATTGAAAAAGTAGACAACAATAAAGTTATGCAAACACCTTTTCAATGGCAATATTCAATGTAAAATTGCCAACTTTGACATGCTCTAGAACAGTTATCTTGATAGATATTTGAAAATTTTAAAATGGGAACCTTGTTTATTTTTTGAGCTCTATTCAACGCACCCATTAGATTTACTCGATGACTTCTAGTAGAGTCACAATAAAACANTTTGACATGCTCTAGAACAGTTATCTTGATAGATATTTGAAAATTTTAAAATGGGAACCTTGTTTATTTTTTGAGCTCTATTCAACGCACCCATTAGATTTACTCGATGACTTCTAGTAGAGTCACAATAAAACACCTACCATTCCTCCCGGTGCCATTATGAAAAATTTTTACTAAATTATGAATTGATAGAGGATTGAATTCCCTACATTTTCCATATCATAACTTTGATATATTCCAATCCCTCTTGCTTCTAAAATTATTTAAAACTCAGTTTTAAAGGTATACCCGTCCTCCCTGGCCAAAAACTATTCATTATAGAGAAAATTCATTAGGGGCATGTATCCGTACTTTTTAACGCACTTTCGAATGGTGTACTTAGATTCCCTCTAGGACTTATAGTTTTTGCTCTAGACCAGATACCAGTCCCCATACCAGCCCTTTACAGTAACAAATCTGTGTCTTCGGGAAAAGGAAGATCATTAAAAAACGAAAAAAGTATATTTTCAAATTATTTTTATTTGATCTAGTTTACAAGTTAATCCCAGTCCAAATACTTTTCGAACAACTCAATACTTGTAATTCTAAACGCAACAAAATTAAACTAATGTTTTGTAAGACTTTATATAACAAATTGTCACTGCTATATATGATAAACCGGTTTGAAATCATTTGCAAAAGTACAAAATAAGTGCTTAAAATAACATAATGTATTATTGCACTAAATGTTAGTACAATTCTTATGTATTTAAATACAATTACAATTACTTAACCTGTATTGAATTTACTTTATAATGAAACATAAAACTGATTTATTATTCACAAAATTAGTATTAATTATTATTAGGAGTGATAATAACGTGAAATTATTAATTTCTAAGTCATTTGTTAAATTAAACATCATTTTAGATGTTTTTTAATAACATATTTTTAATATCAGATAAATGGGTGGAAAGTATAGAAAGTGTGAGAAATCATTGAAAAGACAAACTGTATTAAAATGTTTTACAATTATGGCATAACACAGGGCCTGTCAACCTCAGTTGGTGCCAGATCAGATTAGCCAAAACATTGTTTTTTACAATTTTAAACATGTCAATTTAAAACATTTGACTATTTCTATAATTTTATATATATTATCAGGATAATCTTAAGCATAACCACATATTTAATTGCCACTGTCACGAATATATCCCCAATTGTAAGTACAGGGTGTAAGAGTAAAAAACAAATATTTATATTTAAAAATATTAAATTTATTTACAATACAAAAATTATTTCTTAAATCACGGTAAGAATCAACTTAATTCTGCATTAATTTTTTTTTAAAAATTCTAAGTTAAATTAAATATTTTGTTAATTATATTACATTAACTGTTAATTAAATACTATTAATTGTACACAAAATTAGCTGTACTGGTATTCAGTGATAACGACGACATAGTTTGTCATTTCATATCAAGACTCATGAGTGAACAGCGCACTGACGGGGGTTGGGGTGGGAGGGGGTGGGGGTCCAGCTTTATTGAGGAGACGTGTTATGCTGTCCTCGCACTCTATCATCGCTTCCGTCAACTATACAACTGTCCGGAGAAGCAATCCATTCATAAATGTCTTTTATCTGCGACAGAGTTCGTCAACAATGATATTCATCGCGATTTCGCTCCGTTTTGGTTGCAAAAGGTGTTGTACTGTCCTATAAATCTGGTCAAAACACTAATAATAGCCTCAAAATATGCTCTAGCTCATATTACTAAAGTGGAATGAATAATATTTTTTAAATTAATATTTTAAATAATATTTTAATAATAGAGATATAGTATTTATAAGCAATAATTATTTATCAATAAAAGTGACTTATTAATGAAACAGAAATGAAATGAATTAGCAATTATAATTTATAACACTTATATTTAATAAGTGAAAATGTCACAATTATACTTCGGACAAAAAGATCTAGAACATATCATAACATTAAAAACTAGAGCGACTATATTAAGTTGAAGCGCTTATAGTTTGTTCCCCAGAGAGAGAGAGAGAGAGAGAGAGAGAGAGAGAGAGAGAGAGAGAGAGAGAGAAAGAGAGAGAGAGAAAGAGTCTAGTGCTTTGGGCAGATAAATACACCCCAAGTCCTGATTGTCTGTACGTAAGAGATTCCGAAGCATAACAAACTTAATTGCACTAAAATTAACTGGAACAGTTTTGTTAGTTCATTATATAATTGTTCTAAACGATTCTTACAATTTACAATGATAATTCTAATAGCTAATATTAGTACAATTACAGATTACAGTTATGTACCAAAGTATGATTACAGTTTAGTGCAAGTGTTAGTGCAATATAGTGCAAATGAACCATGAAAGGTTCTACATTTGTAGTAAGAATCCACTTCTATATAAACTCGGTGTCAAAATATAATTCATTCAAAAACATTAAATCACACTCTTTTGAGTAGATTTAGAAAAGTTAATCAAATTTATAACTTTTTAATATAATTCCCTGAAATGTCCGTATCATTCAATTTTAGCGGTAAAGTAGTGCTGATCACGGGCTCGAGTGCGGGTATTGGCGCCGCCACTGCCGTACAGTTCTCCAAAGCCGGCGCTCAGGTTGTGGTCACCGGTAGGCGCGCCGACAAAGTGTCAGAAGTGGCCAAAGAGTGTCTCAAAGTATCACCGAATGGGACGAAAGCGCTGCAAGTGGTGGCGGATGTGACTAAAGTGGATGACTTGCGACGACTTGTGGACACAACTATCAAACACTTCGGGAAACTCCATGTTTTGGTGAACAACGCCGGCGCCGGCTTTCCGATAGGCATCGATAATAAGGACTATTACTCGACGTATTTGAAAACAATGCAATTAAACCTGAATTCTGTGGTCTATTTGACGCACATATGTGTCGAGCATTTGGAGAAAACAAAGGGAAATGTGATAAACATCTCGAGTGTAGCCGCTCTGCAATCCGTGAGTAGTTTTTGTAACTTATTATAAACAATAGCAGACTATTGCCCACTTATTTGTTAGTGTATTACTAATAACGGTACTGGTTCATTAACATTAACCATAGGGTGATGGCGCTTCACCATATCATATGTCTAAGGTTGCGATGGATATGTTCACCAAATGTATGGCCGCAGAGTTGGGACCCAAACGTATCCGCGTTAATGTCATCAAGTAATTCAATTTTATCAAGATATTTATAATTTAGTTCACATAATTCTATAATTAATACTATTTTGCTTTCCCAAAACAGTCCTGGACCAATTCGCACGGAAATTTTAAACGCCGCTGGACTGCCCCAGGACAAAATTGACAAACACAACGACTACTTCTCCGGTGTATTGCCGTTGGGACGTGTGGGTGACCCTGATGACATTGCCGACTCCATACTCTACTTGGCCAGTGACCATGCTGCTTTTGTAACGGGCACTAATCTGATATCAGATGGTGGGGCCATTGCTGCCAACGCTATCAACAGTAAAGCCCTTAAGGAGGTGCTGTTTCAGTAAACCTTTATCTGTTTTGTGAAAACAAAACACTTTAAACTCTACTTTAATATTGATATTATGAAACTAAGAAAGTATTGAACATTAAAGCAGAATTTAAATGCATATATTATTTTATATCTACAGATATTGATATTATATAAATGCATCAAATAATTACATTTTAAATTATTTTTATTAGTTCAACTTTAGATTTGCAAATTATAGTTAATATTTTAAACAATACTAGTAATACAAATTTATTTTATGATACTGTATTAAAATATTTGTTGATCATATTTTTTATTAGTCTGAATTCAGAAGTTAATATAAAATGATTTCTAAATTCTCTTTTTTAATATTTAAATTATTGCAGAATTTTATGTTTTTAATTTAAAAATTAATTTTAATAAAGTATTAGGTACAAATGTACAATTAAGATTAAGTTATACTTATGGTAAAATAGATTTAATAAAAAATTGATTAAAATTAAGCAGTAGTTGACCAAGCATGTTTAGTCAATTTGTAATGATCTTCGAGTTTAACCAAATCTGCGCTCAAATCCCACAACTGTTCCGCACTTTTATCATCCCTTGAATTTGTGGGCAAATTAAACATCATTTTAAGATTTAGATGTTTTTTTAATAACTTAATTTTAATATCAGATAAATTGGTTTAAAGTATAGAAAGTGTGAGACATCATTGAAAGGAAAAACTGTATTCAAATGTTTTACAATTATGACATGACATACGCACAGGGTCAACCTACTTTGTACTCGCTCTAGTTTTAAATGTTATAATTTGTTTTAGAATCTAGATCCTTTATAGAATGGTTTATTGTTTTTATTATATATTTATTATTATATTTTATTCTAGTTTTATTTTAATTTTTAATGAAAAATATTTATTAAAATACATTTTGATATTAACTAGCGCATATGCTTAATTAATAAATTTTTAAAAATTGAATTAATTTATGCATTAACAAAATTCACTGTCAAGTATTAGTTATGCTTGAGTTTTGGTTACATTCACCATAACTGACCCTAACCTGAATATAAGCCCGGGTGACTATTTCTATAATTTTATATATATTATCAGGATAATTTTAAGCATAACCACATATTAAATTGCCACTGTCACGAATATATCCCCAATTGTTAGTTTATTTGTTCATAGTAGTCGTATATTTGATTGGATGGTCACATGGGTTGGCATATACTGTACTGTGCTCAATGCACTAAACAAACTCTACACTTGTTTAGCATTGAAAATCTTAGTAATCAGAAAAGCCTTAAATTATCGGTTTATATAATATATCGGTGTTTAGGGGAGGCGCCAGCAGTTTATATGAGTGTCATAAAAGTTGTAAGATATGTGTTATGCTATAAAAAGTGAGATTTAATTATAAATTTTTTCATAAATTGGTATTTCATTGAACTGTTGGAAAATATCGTATGATTTAATATACTTATTTCCTTTACAGCGAAATTGTTTAATATACAGTGATTTGTGCAAATATGTCGACCAATAAGTTTACGAAAAAGGAGCTAGACGATATGGACAAATATATGGCCAAGCATTGGATATTAACCTCAATATCCCTGGTCATTGTGGGTATCGTTGCCTACGGCCTACTCAACGGTCTCATAGATTTCGGTCGTTTCCAGTCAACCAAAGCCCAGAACTTAACACAATTAGCGCCGAGAATTCAGTACGTGTTTCAACACTCGACTCCGGGTGTGGTTTGGCTACTATTCTGCATGTTTTATGTGATCAGCAAACGGGTCAACACACCGGCCGTGGATCCCAGTGCCGGACACGAGGGTCGCACAGAATTGG
>CAJPVJ010002575.1:0-12750 GCA_905397405.1 Oppiella nova
TTTATAGCGCTATATGGTCTCCATTTATCATAATCCTATGGACTACCTTGGCAATAATGATGGCCATATTATTAATTGCAATCTTTTACTTTAATAGTGAACTATATTTCCAATTGTTATTCAGAACTTCATTCATAGTAGGCATAAGTGTTATGACAACTCTAATCCTATTCTCGAGTAGAGTTAACACAGAATCTAAAAAGTCATACAAATTATTACTAAAATTCAACACCAATCACAAAAGTACCCGGGTTATGTCATTGAGAAATATGATCAAGGTAGCACTTTATTATATAGTAATAAATATTTTAAGTAACTTTTATATTAAATAATAAACTTGTTTAACAGTTGCAAACACTGATCGAGAGATTGTCTGACTATAGAGTTGGCTTTTATTGTGGAAATCTATTCTTGGTCACTCAATCCACATATTTGGAGGTAATTGTATATTTAATTAACAGTGTACAAACAGAAAATGTTCCTGCTAATTTCCATTAAACCCGACTGATTATTCTCGTATGTTATTGTATAATAATAATATCTAGATCTGGGAAACTATGGGAATGTGTTAGGTGTCCAAATCGGTGGTTATATCGGTCGATGCGCTATAAAAACTCTATACTTTTTGATATAAAAACGAGTCAGAGTTATATAATATTAAAATTGAATGTATTTCACAGTTAAAATGCATTGAGCTTTTATAGCCCGTCGACCGGTATAACCACCGATTTGGACGCCTAACACATTCCCATATTTTACCGGACCTGGATATTATTATTATACAATAACATACGAGTATAATTTAGTCGGGTTTGCAATTAGCGGGAACAGATTTTTTTTGAATTGTAAGTGAAAAATGCTAACAAGTGAACTAGGCCTAAAATAATTTCTAATCTAATTTAATAAAAATAGGATTTATAACTTGTTTAATAAAGTAATTAACTTTTAAATTGAGACAATAATCAAATTTTTTAAATTATAGTGGCTCATGCTAATGGTGGCTCTAACTGTTAAATTAGTTGATTTATCAGTGTGAAAATATTTTGTTGTCAAAACATTTTAAATCTAATCAAAATTATATAAAATATAATAATTATTTTCAATATTTTTAATAAATAAAAATGATCATCACAAAATATAAAAGAGTAGATTTTAAAGAATATTTTATTGTATTTATTTGAATCAAATGTTATTCAATGACATTACATTTCAAAGTAAATTGTATATCTATTTATCTAACAAATTCAAGTATAGATTATATAATGTAACAGTAATATAAATTTACTTCATTACATAATAATAATACACACAATAATAATGTTGTCTAGGTAGGTGTTGTATGTGTTCAGTAGTTGTAATATTATTGGATAACAATTTTTGAATGTATAAATATAAAGATAATTATTACAGAGAATGACACTATAATTGACGCCTACTTCGTGAGTAAATCAATCGGGAGACCAAATATATATTTAAATAAATGGTCAGACCACGAGGTCTCATCACACAAAATGACCCTGATCAGATTTGGTCCGTATAGCTTTATCCGTTCAGCCGTAGTGACCTAAAGTATAAAAGCTGTTTTTAAAACAACTGACAGAAGTGTTGCGGGAAATCGTCAAAATCTGGACAGATTTCAAATCAATGGTATTGGGAGGGAATAAATATATTTAATTGAGTTTATTTAAATATAAAACATATTATAAACTAGATCAAACTAAACTTTCAAACGAACCGATTTGGTCATCGCATAAGCTGTGGTAAACTTGTTTGATTCACAATGTGGCCAAAACTAGCCTATATCCAGGCACCGACTAAACGGCCGGTTGCCGTCTGCCGGTTCCGTTCGACGGCAAATCCAAAGTGCCGGCCGATGCCGTTCGATGCCGTCTGCCGGTTGCCGGTCGATGCCGTCTGCCGGTTGAAAATGCCGTTCAATTAAGGTTGTACTGACCAATTCAGCCACAAAAGTTAAAACTGACCAGTGGTAGGTTATAATGTAAGGATGGCCAGAAATGGCCATATTACAACATTTGTAATGACATTCTCAAAACTCATACACAAATTCAATTTTATTTTATATGAGTTGGAAGTAAAAAACTTATTATAGAAAAGTTGATATTAATTAGGAAATGTGAAAAATAAGTAATAAAAGTAATGATTTCTGTGAATTATTTTTTAAGTCAGTTGAACTAGGTACTAACAATCAATAACATTTGCTCTGCTCTGAGTTAAAGCCATCATAAGCATGAGCCACTATAATTCAAATAATAATGTTTCAATTTAAAAATTAATTACTTTTTTAAGCAGGTTATTATGTTGAATTATTTTAAATCTTTATTTTTTATTTGTATTTGTTACGTAATTAAATATACAATTACCTCAAAATACTTAAACTGATTGACCAAGAATAGATTTCCACAATAAAAGCCAACTCTATAGTCAGACAATCTCTCGATCAGTGTTTGCAACTGTAAAATAAGTTTATTATTTCATAAACAATAACTTAAAAATATTTAATACTATATAATCAAATGTTACCTTGATCATATTTCTCAATGACTTGCCATGGATACCTTTCTGATTGGCGTTGAATTTTAGTAATAATTTGTATGATTTTTTGGATTCTGTGTTAACACTACTCGAGAATAGGATTAGAGTTGTCATCAGACTCATGCCAAATATGAATGAAAATCTGAATAACAATTGGAAATATAGTTCACTATTAAAGTAAAAAATTAGAATTATTATTATGGCCACCAATAGGGCCAAGGTAGTCCATAGGATCATGATAAATGGAGACCATATAGCGTTATAAACTTCTATTTTGTTAATTATTTGGTTATAATTTGTTAATAAAAATGTTGATAACTTGTTATAGTATCCCTTTTTACTGGGACTTTTAGGTTCAAGGTGACTATTTTGCATAACTAAATATAGCCTCGATTGTAGACAATACGCGATATATCCATAGAAATTCCAGGTTAATATGTTAGTAATATAGATATAATAAACACCTAGAACCAAACTCCAAAATAGACCAAATGTAAGTACCAGGATAAGTGGCAACTCTAATACAAATGAGACAAATGATATGCTAAATCCAAATCCAAAGATAAATATATTTATGAATATTTCCATTAGTTTAAATGCCTGTTATTGCCATTTGGGTAATACACCCCGGTATTTATTGGACTCAATAATTTGCTTTAATTTGGGATTTCTGTATAATCTTATATCCCATAACTCTATACATAATACCATTACAGTGCATACAATAAAGAAAATATTTTTTATTATTTTAAAATCCCATTTGAACGCAAAGTCGCCGCAAATTATTAGATAAAAATCACGTTTTATGACAATTAGTGACAGTGATAAGTACTAATATCAGTGTTGTATTCATAAGTATGGGATTAAATAGCATTAATCGCGGTCTATTATAATTATTATTAAACTTTTTAAAACCGTTTCTGTAAATTCTTTCATGTATTAAATACATTAAATCCTCTAATAATAGTATTTTGCGATTATATTTCACGTTATTTAACAAATTAATCATTTTTAAATATTTTATTTAATAAATACAATTGTTAATGTTGAGTTTATGAAAATACTGAATTTTTAATTATTTATACGTGTATATCTAAATATATTGTTTAGATTTTCATATACATGTATTTCAGTATATTTGCATTAAAGGAACTATTTTAATATTTTAGCAAAGATATAAATTGTCCATATAAAAATATGTTTTTTATGTGTGTGGCAATAATCAATATTTTACAAATGAATAATAAAATAATATGAATATATATTTACCGTATTCCAGCACAAACACCGGCATGCCGGTGTAAAGTGAGGTTGATGAGACTGCCGTTATATCCCGGGGTATAACGGCATGCCGTAATTAGTGAGGTTTAAAATATGTTTTTAATATTAAAAAAATTTTTAATATTTTGTTATATAAATGTCGTAAAAATAAATTGAAATTACATGTAATTATTAATTTTAAGATTTTATTGTTTAATTTTGTTGTATAAATAAGTTTATGTTATAAAAGCATATAAATATAAGTAAAAAATAAGTAAAATTAATACTTGTATTGCTATGTTTCAACCTTATGCATGACCATTTATAAATATGTCCATCACTTTATACCGACATGCCGGTAAGGTATCATAAAGCCATTTTTGAGAAAATGATCAGCCTCACTTATAACGGCATGCCGTTGCTTGTGCGGGAATACGGTATATAAATAATTTATTTGAAATATTTTATTTTTACTAATTATTCAGAATAAATCATTTTAAATGATACTAAAACTTAATTATCTATAATATACTGTATGTTTTATAAAAAATATTATTTTATTCAAGTTATTTTTATAATATTGAATATTACATTATAAGGCACTTTATCTAATATTATAAATACAAATTATATGTAAACACAATTTGTGATTAATAATACAATAATAAGCGATTATGCGTTTTAGTTTACTATTATTTAATATGATTTATCAAGTATAATTCAATAAAGTAAAAATATACATAGTTTTGATGAAAAATAAGTAACTAATTGACCACCTTTTCTTAACTATGATAGACACTATCAGGTTCATTTTAACTAACTAGAAAGTAAAGCTTTACTGATAATTATTTATACATTCAAAAAGTTGTTTTCTAAGTAATATTGCTTGTTGCAAATTATACATTTATACTTATGGCAAATCATTTTTATTTATAAAAAGTATTGAAAATAATATTATTATATTTTATATAATTTAGATAACATTGTAGTAGTATTATTAAGTAATGAAGTAAATTTATATTACTGTTACAACATTATACAATCAACATAATTGAATTTGTGTTAGATAAATAGATATACAATATAGTTTAAAATGTAATATCATTGAATAACATTTGATTCAAATAAATACAATAAAATATTCTTTAAAATCTACTCTTTTATATTTTTTGATGATGATCGTTTTTATTTATTAAAAATATTGAAAATATTTATTATATTTTATATAATTTTGATTAGATTTAAAATGTTTTGACAACAAAATATTTTCACACTGATAAATGAACTAATTTAATAGTTAGGGCCACCATTAGCATGAGCCACTATAATTTAAAAATTTTGATTATTGTCTCAATATAAAGGTTAATTACTTTATTAACAGGTTATAAATCATATTTTAATTAAATTAGATTAAAAATTATTTTAGGCCTAGTTCAATTGTTAGCATTTTCACTTACAATGCAAAAAAAATCTGTTCCCGCTAATTGCAAACCCGACTAAATTATACTCGTATGTTATTGTATAATAATAATATCCAGGTCCGGTAAAATATGGGAATGTGTTAGGCGTCCAAATCGGTGGTTATACCGGTCGACGGGCTATAAAAACTCACCAGTCAATGCATTTTAATTGTGAAATACATTCAATTTTAATATTATATAACTCTGACTCGTTTTTGTATCAAAAAGTATAGAGTTTTTTATAGCGCATCGACCGATATAACCACCGATTTGGACACCTAACACATTCCCATAGTTTCCCAGATCTAGATATTATTATTATACAATAACATACGGGAATAATCAGTCGGGTTTAATGGAAATTAGCAGGAACATTTTCTGTTTGTACATTGTTAATTAAATATACAATTACCTCAAAATACTTGAACTGATTGACCAAGAATAGATTTCCACAATAAAAGCCAACTCTATAGTCAGACAATCTCTCGATCAGTGTTTGCAACTGTAAAACAAGTTTATTATTTAATATAAAAGTTACTTAAAATATTTATTACTATATAATAAAGTGTTACCTTGATCATATTTCTCAATGACATAACCCGGGTACTTTTGTGATTGGTGTTGAATTTTAGTAATAATTTGTATGACTTTTTAGATTCTGTGTTTACTCGCGGTTCTGAATGCGGGATTGAATGCGGTTCTGAATAACAATTGGAAATATAGTTCACTATTAAAGTAAAAGATTGCAATTAATAATATGGCCATCATTATTGCCAAGGTAGTCCATAGGATTATGATAAATGGAGACCATATAGCGCTATAAACTCTTATTTTATTAATTATTTGGTTATAATTTGTTAATACAAATGTCGAAAACTGATTATAGTCTCGCTCAGAACGATAAGAATATATGGGACTTATACGATCAAGGTGACCATTTTGAATAACTAAATATATCTTCGACTGTAGACAATACGCAATATATCCATAGAAATACCATTGTATTATGTTACCCAGATAGACATAATAAATACCTAGTACCAAACTCCAAAATAGACCAAATGTAAGTACCAGGATAAGTGGTAACTCTAATGCAAACGAGACAAATGATACACTAAATCCAAAGCCATAGCAAATTATATTCATGAATATCTCCATGAGTTTAAATGCTTGTAATTGCCGTTTGGATAATATATTCCGGTATTTATTGGACTCAATAACTTGTTTTAATTTGTAATTTCTATATAATTCTGAATCCCATAACTCAATGGATAATCCAATTATAGTGAATACAATAAAGAAAATATTTTTAAGTATTTTAAATTTCCATTTGAACGCAAAGTCACCGCAAATTATTAGATAAAAATCATGTTTTATGACAAATAGTGACAGTATTTCTCGGATAAGTACTAATATTAGTGTTGTATTCATAATTTTGAGATTAAATAGCATTAATCGCCGCCTATTATAGTTATTATTAAACTTTTTCAAACCGTTTCTGTAATTTCTTTCATGTATTAAATACATTAAATCCTCTAATAATTGGATTTTTCGATTATATTTCACGTTATTTAATAAATTAATCATTTTTAAATATTTTATTTAATAAATACAATTGTTAATGTTGACTTTATGAAAATACTGAATTCTTAAATATTTATACTTATATATCTAAATATATTATTTAGATTTTCATATACATATATTTGCACTAAATGAACTATTTTAATATTTTAGAATAGATACAAATAATCAATATAAAAATAAGTTTTATGTATGTAGTAGTAATCAATATTATAAAAATAAATTAAATCAAACAATATATCTTATGAAATAATTTATATTAATATAAATGATTTATTTGAAATATTTTATTTTTACTCAAAATGATATTAAGACTTAATTATCTATAATATATAGTTTTATAAAAAATATTTTCATATTTAAGTCATTTTTATAATATTGATTATATCATTATAAGGCACTTTATCTAATATTATAAATACAATTTATATGTTAATATGAGGTAATAGCTCATAGGACTGCTAAACATACTTTATTAGTACAGTTAGGCAGACAGTGCTCTATACAGTATACCATATGAATGAGTTTTTAGCATGTTAAGTGTATGTCTTATAATAGGCAATAAACTGAATAGTAATATACTTAAATCATTGGAATACTCATAATAAGTAGTGTTGACAACAATTTTTCGGAATTGGAGAACAAAAATTAAATTACTATTTTAAATATTAAAATTTTATTTTTAGTTGATTTTACAATAATTCTGATTAATCCTAATCAATTTGATAGTTATCTATAAATAATTAATAATGTTTATTATAGAGGCTTATGTAATTGCAGTTATCTATTAAGATATATTCTTTCACTTAATAAGTTTATAATCAATGTAAAATTATAATTGCATTATTTTTTAAAAATGTGTTAAAAGTAAGCATTATATCTAGGAATACAAAGAAAGTTTTTAAATAATTGAAGTAAATTCTTGTGGAGAACATTATACTTTCCTCCACAACCCCTCTGGACGACTGTTCCCTTTTGGACCGATGGGAGGATATTCCTCCCGAGTGGAGGAGGTTTGGCAACTCTGCAAATTAGAAGCATTCCTCAATACCGATAGACTCATATATACTACCATTAATTGAATAATCCTATAACTGTTGGACACAAACCAAAAGGCAAACAATAAAAATTGAAAAAATGTGGACATATAACCAAATCAGAGTTTTTGGAAAATAGCATTTACTGTATATTATACTTTTAGTAAACTTCATATTGTGTGTATATTCATTATAAAAGTTTAATAAAAGTATAATGTACAGTAAATGCTATTTTCCAAAAACTCTGATTTGGTTATATGCCTACACAAATACAGAAACGTATTACAAAGTACATTTGTTATAAAATGGGAAAAACAGATTTAAATTATAGCCGATTTGTTAAATCTTTAAATTATTATTAAAAATAATTAGGTATTACGATATCTATGGCTACATTGTATGATTTATTTCATTGCTAAATAAAATAATAATCATGATCTTTATTTATAAAAAAAATTTAAAAAATAATATGAATATATTTTATATAATTTTAATAATAACATTTAAATAAAAAATAGCAAAATAGTTTTATCATGATAAATCCACTAATTTAATAGTTAAAGCCATCGTAAGAATGAGCCACTATAATTAAAATAAAATTGATTCAATTTAAAAATTAATTATTTTATTAAACAATTTATATTTTCTATCTTTATCATGTTAAATTAAAAATTATTATATTCTTAGTTTAATTGTTAGTATTTGTTACTTAAATATACAATTACCTCAAAATACTTGAACTGATTGACCAAGAATAGATTTCCACAATAAAAGCCAACTCTATAGTCAGACAATCTCTCGATCAGTGTTTGCAACTGTAAAACAATTTAATGAACAAGTTATTTAAAAATTAATTAAAACTTTATAAGCATGTGTTACTTTAAACTTATGTCTGAATGACATAACATGGGTGCTTTTGGGATTAGTGTTGACTTTTAGTAATAATTTGTATGACTTTTTGGATTCCGTGTTAACTCTACTCGAGAATAGGATTAGAGTTGTCATCAGACTTACGCCTAATATGAATGCACTTCTGAATAACAATTGGAAATATAGTTCACTATTAAAGTAAAAGATTAAAATTATTAATATGGCCAAAAATAGGGCAAAGGCAGTCCATAGGATCATGATAAATGGAGACCATATAGCATTATAAACGTCTATTTTGTTAATTATTTGGTTATATTTTGTTAGTAAATCTGTTACTAACTTATTATAGTTTCTAATTGTACCATGAGAATAAATCGGACTTTTAGATCCAAGGTGATCATTTTGCATAACTAAATATAGCTTCGACTGTAGACAATACGCAATATATCCATAAAAATACCAGAATGTAATGTTACATAGATAAATATAATAAACACCTAGTACCAAACTCCAAAATAGACCAAATGTAAGCACAAGCACAAGTGGCAACTCTAATGCAAACGAGACAAAAGATATGCTAAATCCAAAGCCATAGAAAAATGTATTTATGAATATTTCCATGAATTTAAACGTCCGTAATTGCCATTTGGATAATATACCCCGGTATTTATTGGACTCAATAATTTGTTTTAATCTGCAATTTCTGTATAATTTTAAATCCCATAACTCTACGGATAATACCATTACAGTGCATACAATAAAGAAAATATTTTTAAGTATTTTAAATTTCCATTTGAATGCAAATTCGCCGCAAATTATTAGATAGTAATCATGTTTTATCACAAATAGTGACACTATTTCTCGAATAAGTATTACTATTAGTGTTGTGTTTATAAGTATGGGATTAAATAACATAAGTCGCGGTTTATTATAGTTATTATTAAACTTTTTCAAACCGTTTCTATAATTTCTTTCGTGAATCAAAAACATTATATCATTTAATAATTGGATTTTTCGCTCGTATTTCACATCATTCAGTGAATGTTTCATTTTTATATTATTTAAGAAATAAATATTTATAATTTATTTAATTAATTATACTTATCTTGGATTTAATTTTTCAAATATTTAAGTGTTTTTTGTTTTAAATATATAACAAATTAGTTAATAATCTTATTATAAATAAATATTTTAAATATTAATATTACCATCAAACATTTTATCGTAAACTTAAAAATAATGTATGAACATATTAAATGTAATAAAAAAAATTTTAAAAATATAAACTTTGTTTAATATTTATTGTATTGTTCTAGTACTTAAGATACAAAATACTTCACTAACGTAGTTGTTTATAGATATATTATTTTTAAACTAAAATAGCATAATATCTCTTAACTTTACACGATAGGCGCTCATTGGGATAGTCGATATTAATCGATACCTGTGCTTTTCAATCATATACTACTTGCTAAAGGTATCGACATGGACTATCGATAGTTTTCCCAATGAGCGCCTATCGTCAAAAGTTAAGAGATATATTCTTAAATTATAATTTAAAGGAGCAAATATTTTAAAATTAAAACTTTATTTTACGGTAATACATTTTATTCTCGTATTGATAATTAATTTTAGAGTTTGATATTAATATATTGTACAATTATACGATTTTTACCAAATACATTAATGTCTCAATTAAAAAACATTCATTAATTTAAAATTCAAGTTTCATTGCCAAACATGAGTAACAAATTATTATTACATAAGATTAGGATAATTATAACACAATTCATAAACCAATCACTTCTTCGGTCTCTTCACACGTCTGTCCATAAGATTGCATTCATTTGTCTTACGTGTAGTCCTTTGAGAGAAGGGGACGTCAGTCACCCCCTCGTGAATGACTGAAACGTGTCTTTTAAGGGTTGACTCGCAGGCAGTCCTGTACCCGCACTCCGGCCAATGGCACGCATACCGACCAATATATACACCTTTGTGTCGCTTCTCGTGACACGAGAGACCAGATTTAGTGGCAAACGACTGCTCACAGCCCGGCCAATGGCACCGGTAGGAAGTCTTAGTCTCTCGTGTGCGTAGTTTCTTATGGCTTTGAAACGATGACTTACTAAAAGACGTTTTGTCACATCCGGGCCATAAGCACCGGTAGACAATCTTGTGTGTGTGTATGGAGTTCTGGTGTCTCTTCAATTGGTCTCTACAGGTAAACGTTTGGTCACATCCGGGCCAATGGCACCGGACTCTAAGGGACGGGTCGTGTCCAGTCATGTGTTGATTTAGGAATCGTTTGGACGAGAAATGAAGTCCGCATTCATTGCACTCGAAAGGTCGAGTATGTGTCCACTCGAAAGGTCGAGTATGTGTCCACTCGAAAGGTCGAGTATGTGTCCTCTCGTGTCGTTTCAACATCTCCTTGAGTTTAGTCCTATACTGACAGCCCGTATGTGAGCACTCATGCCATGGTTTGTCGGGTAAGGCGTCGGGATGTCGTAACAACTGGTGATTAGTCAACTCAAAGGAAAAGGTACACGTTTTCCGACACTCATCGATACCACACGTAAAACGCCGTTCCTCTGAGTGCATCGCCCGATGCGTCGTCAGATAGTACTGCAAACCCGTCGCGAACTGACACCCGTCCCAATCGCACCGGTAGGTTGTGTCGTGTGAATACTGTTTATGCTTTTTCAGACGCGAAGGATTGTTAAACACCGCCCCACAGCCCTCGGCATCGCACCGGTAGGTCTCACTTAAGTGCTTAAACTGGTGATCCTTGAGATGCGATGATTGTGTGTATCGTTTGCAACTTTCATCAAAACATAAACACAAATCCAATGAGAAGTCAATTCACGCTTTCATTCAAACTGCAGGTCAAAGTCGGGATCCCTTTTCCCTTAAACTTCCCTTTCCCTTTCCGTTCCCTTGAGGGATTGGGAAGGGAAGGGAATCAGAAATCATATACGGGAAGAGAAAGGGATTCCCGACATGTAAGCCGGGAAGGGAAAGGGAATCCCTTTAAGCAAAAATTAAGGGAAAGGGAATGAAATTCAGGGCTAAGTTTGACCTGTAATTCAAACAAAACGTTTTCACCAAAAGTTTACACTTTTATCAAAAGTTAAAAATAAATCATTGGATTTGTATTGAAATACTGAATACAATCAATAAATCGTTTATTCAAAACTATTTAAACATTAATTTATATAAAATTGTAAGCAATAGTAATATCAAAATAAACTTTAAGCATAAAAAGTTTCATTAAAAACATTATTAACACTATATTCTAATCATTAGTATCTAATGTCAAACAAAATTTGATTTAATGCTAATTAATTAACACAAAACATGTTTCCATTAATACTTCAATCAATCACCAGTTAATTGCCATTCATTTCCATTAATCAAATCATTTCTTAACTTTTTTGATGTGTTTTTCCATATGTCTGTCCAATAGATCCTTACTATTAGTCACAAACTTACAGCCAGATAAGCACCGCATGTCCGGCCCATCAGAATGTCTATCCATATGACGCTTAAGAACAGCCTTTTTATAGGCACTGTACCCACACTCCGGCCAATCGCACGGGTATTTTTTGTCCACTACCAGCCCTTTATGTCGCATCTCGTGCTCCTTTAAGTAACCACTCGATAGGAACGACTTCTCACACCCGGGCCAATGGCACCTGTAGACAGTCTCTCCGGAATGTAGATTCAAATGTACTCTCATATTGTTATTAGATGTAAACGTTTGGTCACATCCGGGCCATTGGCACCGGACTCTAAGGGACGAGTCGTGCGATACCATATGGAGTCTGAGCTGTAGTTCAGTGGGGAAGGTATGGGAGCACCGGTCGCACGCGAATGGTTTCGTGTGCTTAAACTCATGTCTCTTCAAACCATCCTTTATTTTAGTCCTAAACTGACAGCCCGTATGCGAGCACTGAATCCACGGCACGTCGGGAAAGGCGTCGGGA